>JARHVA010008231.1:310000-327500 GCA_037957365.1 Torreya grandis | reverse complement strand
GTATCCCAAAAAGAGACCCAATGCAAAGTGCAATAAAAATGTGACAAAATATGATGTAAACATTTGCCAATTTTTTAAAAAATAAATCGCTAAAAATATTCAATTGCATAGGATTTACATCAATCCTTACCTTAAGTTATAAAAATAAACTCCCCTTATCTGATTGGTATGATCATATCTCCATTGATTAATAATAGAAAAATATGAAATGTTTATGGATACAAACTAAATGGTTTGATTTTATTATCTGTCAATAGTTAAAAATTGAAAAGTTGATTGAGAATAGCATAATTAAGGATTTCATAGCCCATAATTTGAGAAATAAGGGGTTTACTACATATGAGTTTTGGCATGGGCTAAGTGTATTCTTGAAAATTTGAAATGATGTGTTTATCATTGCATTGGGTGAAACCATGCCATTTGTTTTCATGTTGAAGATGTTGAAAGGAAATGTGTTTTTTAAAATAAGATATTTTTACTCAAATTATTTTAACTATCTGAAAAAAAAATGCATTATGTCTTGTAGGTGTGATGACATAGATGGACATAATAAATGAGGGTGGATAATGTAACTCAAATTAATGATAAATTTATTGATGATAAGTAATGCAACTTGAACTCATGATTTTCTATTCTGTGTGGAGGTTATTGAGACTCCCATAATTGGATCATTTACTAGTTAGGTTGCATTTTGTCAATGATTATTCCACCATCACCAAACCCCTACATATCAAAATGTTAATAAGATTATTTTGAATAGGTAGGTCTTTAATAGTCTCTGTGATGCCTTAGTTTTTTAATAAAATTTAGCCACTAATATGATGGGTTATTGATTGGATCCTAGGCTAGGTGAATTATGTATATTAAAAATTATGAATTGACCCACCTTTGGGTTGGGTTTGAATTCCAATCATCAATGCATTTTGATAATGGCACTTATTGTGTGACTTGATCAAGAAGATTATATCTATGCGTAACCCCTTGTATGATTCTCTTCCAATAGTAATGTTAATAGTTTTTGTTTATAGAGGCATTCCAAGGCTTTATCTTAGTTACCTCCCCAACTACTAAAGTTTTTGTACAATATCCTTTGAATTTGGGGTAGAGTTACCAACACTTGTCATTATGATCTTGTGCTTGGGATTTTATGTAGCAATAAAAAAGTCATTATTTTCTAGTAATTATCTTGATCAACTACATAGATCTAATACGGCTAGAATAAAACATAACAAATTTACCGACATTTTCATATGTAATTTTATGCTACACATATACGCATCTCTACATAGTGATGTCTAAATACAAAGATAAATCTAAAGAAAGAGAATATAATGGAGGATATTATAAGAATAAAACAGAAATATTATACTTACCAATATTTTGATATGCATTTTATGTTATTATCCTGAGTATAAACAAGATATTTGAATTATGATGTTAAAGAATAAATAAATAGAGCATGATGGAGGGTATTATAGGAATAAAGATCGTGTAGTGGCTAGTGCCTATATTTGTATTAAGAATTGTTTGGGATTGAATTTTTGTGTACTTTTGTAATGTATACTTGATTTAATAATTTAAAATACAAAAAATAAATTTAATATTATATTACTTCTTATTTTAATTTAAACTTAATTGACACTTTTGTTGCATTTATTTGTTAGCATCAACTGTATAAATAAAAATATTATCTATAGCCAAAGTAATAATAATAATAATAATAATAATAATAATAATAATAATAATAATAATAATAATAATAATAATAATAATAATAATAATAATAATAATAATAATAATAATAATGGACAAAGATTATCCTGTACTAATTAAACATATGAGAGGACCAAAAATAAAATAATTTTTTTTATAACTTTAGAAATTAAAATTAAAAAAATTAATAACTGAACATTTTACAATTTATTAAAGTGAGTGATTTAATTTATTGAAAAATATTTAATGTGTAATAGAAGGGCATAGGAAGTGGAAGCAGAGAGCATGCAATTTATATATTTTTGGTCAAAAGTGAGGCCCTTATCCAAGTGGATGCCTATATATATATATATATATATATATATATATATATATATATATATATATATATATATATATATATATATATATCAATTTAATGCACAAGTTTGTGAAAGGTAATAGTCAAATATGTACATAACATAATATATGCAAGAAAATTAAATCATATACATGAGAATATTGAGTAAAAAAGGTGAGAGAAAAAACCAATCTTGCATATAATAATAGATCACTAAGAGAGATGTACAAATAGTAGTACATGAGTAACTCCCTTGATAAAAGCAATCATAGAGCCAATAATAGAACAGTAACTCCCATACCCAAAATAGTTGGTCAAGGGAGTTACTCCCTATTGATCTGGTCAAAATATAGATCAAATTAAACCTAAAAAAAATTATCCATGAAAGTTGTAAAATTCCATGTGAAGGGAAAATTTCATAATAAATAAATGTGGGAAAAAATAAAACCCCTACTCTAATACCATCCCTCTTATAAACACAGCTTAGGTGGGTTTTGTAAAAACATGGATCTGAATAACCAGGCTACATTAGGTACCCAATACAAAGCAATCTTCCATAAAGTAGATAAAATAAGAAAACTTGTAGAAATGCCCCTTGTTTCCCCCCATCCCACCCAAAAGAGAGACATAGAAGAATTGAATAGGTTAGAAGCCTTGACCTTCCCTCCTTCCCCCAAATATTATGTTGTTGGTGATGTAGATCTCACCCCAAGAAGATCTCATATATGAATGAACTTGCTCTCAATGAAGGGTTTGTTAAATATATCTACAACCTACTAAAAAGTCTAGAAAAATCTATTGTCGATGACCTAACCATGGATAATCTCACAAATAAAATGCATGAGAATCTTAATGTTTTTGGTTTACTAGTGTTTAATTAGATTCCTGCATATATGAATGGTACTCTAGTTATAATAATAGATGATGGTGGGCTGCCTAAAAGGAATTCCAAACATAGATATAATCCCCTAAAGATAAATAGCCTGATTAGCTGCATTAGTAACTCCCTTATACTTTACCTCTATGGATGATAAATTAGTAGCATTTTTTTTCTTGTTAGACCAACTGATAGGACCAGAACTCAATGAAAAGTTTAAACTTGAAGTGAACTTCTAATTCTGAGTATTACTAGCATAATCTAAAGATGTAAAACCAACCAAGTTAACCTCTATTCTAAATATATATTGAATCTTGAATCTATAAGATCATTTAATGTAGTGTATTATTTGTTTGGCTACTTTCTAGTGTATTTTATGGGGATCCTACATGAATCATGAAATAATTTCTACAACATATGAAATATTAAGCCTAAGATGTGTTAGACAAATGAGGATACCAACAAGGTATTGATAACGAGGTACATCAACTGAAGGTGCAGAACATATAGTCTCAAGTTTGACTCCATATAGATAGTGATCTAGATATGGCTTTAAATTGATGATGTGAAATTGAGCCAAACTATCGAGATCATAATTTGGGTGTATAAGTGAGATCCTTGAATCACACTATGAAATATCATTGCTAATGAGGTAATGTAGAAGACCTAAGTTTGTCATGTCAAATTTGTCTTGTAGATCTATCTTCACCACTATAATAAGTGAGGAATAACCCACAATTATCAAAAGAAACTATCTATAAATAATCATCCCATAATAAAAAAGTATGCACTAAGGTCTGAGTGACACTTGCGAAAACCCAAGGGAAAGAGGAAGGAATCCATCTAGGTGTGCCAAGCCTAAGGGGCTTGTTTGAGGCCATAGAAGTATTTATTAAGTATGAAAACTAAGTATGAACCCTAAACAAACCTATGTGGCTTTTCGATGTAGATCTCCTCCTCAAGGTCTCTATGAAGAAATTCACTCATCACATCCATTTGGTGCACATCCTAAATATGTGATGTAGCTATAGCTAGCGTGAGTTGGATTTAAGTCATCTTCACAATAGGTACAAAGGTCTATCAATAGTCAGTGTTGGCTACCTATGGAAAAACATGGGTATCTAATCATGCTTTATACTTATCAACTGACCCATCTAATACAAATTGGGTCCTCTATGTCCAACTACATAGAACCATCTTCCTTAAGAATTATATTCAAATCCCAATTATAATTTTTGATCAAATAAAAACATTCTTCCTACATAGCACTATCCCACTTAGGTATGTCTAAATCCACTTGAAATGTATATTCATAAAAAAATTAAATAACTAAATCATATGGATGACTCTCATAATTTTCTTGAGTATATCTATTAGTTGTTGGATCCCTTGCATAAGTACCAATACTCTAAAGTGTCTTCTTAGCCTATAGGGGTCTGGATGTGGGTGAGTCTTGTTTTTACTCTTCATCATCTAAAACATGAATAGAGGTGGATGTAGAAGAGTCATCATCACTACCCTCTCTATCAAAACTAGAAGAAGAAAAATAATCTAGCTCAAAAACCTGATCTAGATGATCCAAGTTGGAAGAAGAATCATCAAGTCTAATTGAATACAATGAAATAGAATAAGTGTCAAGGGTTGAGTCTTTTGGAATTTCATGAAATTAAACACTTCTCTATTGGAATAAATCATGCAAAATTTGATGTAGAAGGTGGTACACTTTGATACAATATAGATAACCTACAAAGATGGAAGGCTTGTACCGAGGTTCTATACCTTTGCATATCTTATTCAGTATATGTGTCATAATTGAAGAAAATAAAACTCTAAGGTGCTCAATGTTAGGTTTCCTTCCATGCCAATATTTAAAGGATGTTATGCCTTTAAATTTTTTTTGAGGAGCCCTTTTATGAATATAATAAACATAATTTATGGATTTAGCCTAATATATAGGGGTCAAGAACCTAGAGTGAATCATACAGCGAGCCATCCCTTTCAAGGATTTGTTTTTTCATTTTAAAAATCCATTATGTGAAGGACTACAAGTAAATATCTTCTACAAATCAATCCCTTCTATGGTTAACAATTTCTCAAATCTATTACTGACATATTCACCTCCATTATTAGTTTGAATAACCTTAATGGATTTCTTAGATTTTATCTCAATAAGTGACTTGAAGTCTTGAAAATATTCAAACACTTCATACTTTTGTTTAAGAAATTAGACCCATGTATATTTATGGATATTATGAATGAAAGTGAGAATGTACTTAGCCCTTGTAAAAAATAATGTTTCAAAAGGCCCAAATACATCATTTTTTTACTAATTATAATGCTTGAGAGGCCCTCTAAGATTTGAATTTTTCAAATTTTTATTTGATATGCTTTCTAGGAAAGAAACCCTCACAAAGTCCCTTAGAGAATTGCACTTAAGGAAAGCTTATGACCATGTCATTTTTTCTATGTTGTTCATGGTAGTGGTAGTTAAGGTAGCCTAGACGCTACTACCATAATTTTCCAAATCCATATAAATGAGTCAGTAATGTTGTCAGAGAAGACTTAGGGGAAAAATGTGAAAATCTATATAACCTAGTTTGGTTATTTTCCCTACCCGCTACTATTATAGAATCACTATGCAACTCATTGATATTAATTGAATGTATTATAAAATCAACCCTCATTTCTTTGTCTATATAAGTGATTTTATACATGTTATAGGTATAATTATAGGGAGGGGTGAATCAATGATACCAAATAATCCAATTTAGTTAAAAAATCTTAATCAATTAGCACATACAATCATGATGCATATAAGTTAACCATTTTAATGAATAAGGAATATATACAAAGATCAAGAACATAACACATGATATATGTGGGAAACATTTTTGGGGGATAAAACCCACTAAACCTTGTAAGATGAAATATAGTCCTATAAAGGCAAGATTCAACAATTAGACTATCACCAACTAATCAAAGAACACCCATCCCTTAATTTAGTGAGACATCCATCCCATAAGGAGGAACCAACCCCCTAGGTAACCAAGCACCAACCCAGATACCTTGATCTAATCTCCACCTCTAATCTAATGTTTTCTACACCTAATGATGGACTTATCTTACTTTATATATTTAAACTTTACAATCTCACAAATTTGTACATACAAGTAATGCATCTAAAACACCCTTTTCAATCACTCTTTACTTCTTAACACATACACAATAAGAAAATATACAAACACTTTATCAACACATCATCAATATAACCTATAGGTCATGTGCATAATACTAAACCTACTATAATTTTCAATCCATCCATTAATTACACTCATTCAATGAGCCTTTAGGGATTACTTACTCAATCTACGTCTTCTAGGCTCATTAGGTCTACAAACCTATGTTTTCACATTCATTAACTTGATCACACAAGCATGATTAGTATTATTAACTCTATGTTGGTCCTTAAGAACCTATACCTTATATTTTAAAGGCTCTCTCCTTAACTTGGATCCACACACTCTCAACTGAACACTTTATCAAGTAGAATGATTAATCCAATTAGAGCTTGTACTCATACAACCTTCTTGGTATAACACAAATTGGTTGGCTAAGATGCTTACCATACTTTTTATACATTATTATATATGTTATTATACATGTTAAAAGTAATAAATAGACATTTTTTAGGTCTAATAATACCTCATTATTCCCAAACCACTATTAGGTCTTGGTGAGACATAAAACAATTAGGCCTTCATACTCACATGTTACATGTTTAACTCATTGGCCCTCTTTTAGATTCTATTAATGCCTTGAAAACATATAAAATATATCGAATACATCCTTGATAACTCCCTCAAGGTTTCATTCCACCTATAACATCAACTCAATACTCAAAATTACCAAATAGGTCTCCTTGCTCTTCAGGTCTTCATATATAAAAACCACAGTCTCAAACTTATAAAGCAATATCTTAATTATTTCCCATATAAATATGATTAGATCATATGGGTGAAACATTTAGGACCTATTATACACCTCCATGTGTTTTAGACACTTAAACATAGGCTATAAGTAATTAATTTAACTCTCTCATAATGACCACGTAGACTAGTCATATACAATCAAAATACAGTCAATGTATTTTGACTCTCCATAATAGATCAGGGGAATATTATGACATCCAATAACTTCTCATTAATATTTGTGACTTGTATAACATATGAATACTCATTTTATTCCTTAACTCTACTTTAAACACCTTCAACATACCTATGCAAGATGGTTACTCAAACTACTAGTATATTGAACAAACACAATCAACTTCTATGCCTTTATTCATATTGAATATGGATTGGTCAAACCTAAAAAATATACACATATGGTATTCATAGAGTTTAAAATAATTTAAAATAGATATTTCATCTTGACACATCAAAATACTATCAATAACAACTTCAATATCCTTCTCAGGACACTTACAAAACATGGAAAGGATCATTGCCTACATTAACCCTCAAGCTAGGGTTCAAATCAAATGTAGTTCTCCCTTAGGGAACATGTACAATAGATTAAAGAATGAATTTGAACTAGGCCCTTCATTGATCAAGCATACAAATATATGTGTGATTTAGAATGTTGAGCTATACTATTGACTAATTTTTAGTTATGTACTATCCCAAAGTAGTAAGTGATAGATATAAAATGCCTTGTGAGGTAATTTATATAGGAGACTCATTGTTTTGAATTTTAGAGTATGATTCACATTTGGCTAACATGAGGAGACTTAAGGATGAAGTTAAAAAGGGGTATATGACTCAGTAAATGAGGGAAATTTATTGTTAGAGCTCAAAATGACCTTGGATAGGAGTGTTAGAAATGGAACCCCTACAGTCCAACATTGTAGTCCAATCCTAATGTTCCTATCCTACAAGCTAAAGACCTAGGGGGATGGAAAAAACATGGGAAATCTAACCTACTTGAGTGTAATAACCATTTGAAAGGCTCAAGAGGATTGGTAATAAGCAAAAAGGTGACTCAATCATGAAATAAGACCAAGATGATTAAAACCAAAGACATGGCTAAATGTGAACAAAGATCATATTCTCCAGTCACATTATTATGTGCAAGGACTATGAAAAGACACGATATGTGTGGTTACTTGACCAATTTCCCCCTTTCAATATAGTTATGTAATGAAATGAAGTACTATAGTAAAAAAAAAAAAAATGTGTACCTGAACTAACTTGCATGGAGATAAGTGTGTTGGAAAAAATTCCAAATCACTTACAAGTCAGGGAAGTAGATGGAAGTCTGAATAGTGTTTGAAGAAACAAGGAATCCATGAAATAGATACTGCCTATATTTAATATAAATATGAAATCTCTGTAATCATGGAGAAGTAGGTTAATGATTTCCCCTTGTACTAAATCTAGTTGAAAATGAGAAATACTTAGAGGCCTAAAACTAATGTCTATCCTTTGTCCCACATAAACTTGTGTAATATAGAATGTGTGTATAGAATTTATATACTATGAAGAGTAAAATATATCATGCCCCTAATTTGGATAATCTTAAATATAACTAGAAAGTGCTTAGAGGGCCAAAACAAATGTCTATGCTCTATCCTATACAAACTCATGTAATATGGGTCTAGGTAATGCTATGAACTAACAGTTGTAGATGATCATACAGTCCAACATGGTGATAACCTAGGTACAGATGGATGTAATATGAAACTCTTGTCAATGTGTAAGACTAGAATGACATGTATTACCATTCCATCTATGTAATCCTGGATGATGAATAACATGAACATTTATGCCATGCCCACAAATCTGGTATGTGAGTGATGCATCTATATAATCTGGTAATTTGTATAACCACATGTGATATGACCTATCATGCCATGTCCCATGTGTAAAACCAGAGATCAAAATAATATGCTTTGTACTATTCCTATAAACATTTATTTCATCCTATAACTGTATCATGTTATATGTGTAAGACGTGTAGTAATGTACATGCCCCCAAATCTCATATCTGAGTCTGAATCAATATTGAAGTAATTGTGAATCCATATAATTTGAACCACTGTATCTGACAAATATATGTATCTATAATATGAAATGATTATAGAGTCATATGATCTAAACCATTATATCTATAAACTTGAAGGTATATCCTCACGAATGTCTTGAGTATTGTTCAGTGATCCATATAATCTAAATCAATATATATTTTGACTAATATGAGTTGAATCTAATAATTTGAATACTAAAGGTATAAGAACCATGGTGTACCCACCTATGAGAGTGGATGAGTACACTTGGTAAGTGTAGGAATAGGAATGGTAGGATTGATGCCCCCATTTTTGGGAGAGGGATGAAACTTGTGATAAAGGAGGTTGAGACAAAACTGATGACTAATGGTGTCATAATAGAACTAAGGTTGGTATAGTTTGAATTGACTAAGAAGTTGTTTGATTGATTAGATTGATTTTTTAAAATTGGAACAAGATTTTATTGGTAGGGACCAAAGTATGTGTCTAGGTATAAGAGAGATATAGATATGTGTGTGCCATAGTAGGTAAACAACGTAGTAAGACAAAAAATATTTCTTGATGTCAAAGGTATCATTGTCATGATTTTGTGGAACAAAATGGTTTTGAAAATGGATTTATGGGGTTAAAGTTATGAGCAAAATGGTATTTTACTTTGAATGAAAAACTTGTTTGATATAAGAAAATTGGAATGATTCCTGATTTATTTATGCATTGACTAGGTTGAGAGTTTGAGCTCTAGAGTGAGAGATATGTCGAGGAGATGAGCTCCTACCATGACCTAGTTTGAGTAGTTGGTAGTCAAAATTGAGGCTGGTGGGGAGGTTACCCTAGTAAATAGCTAAAATGCATGACTTTTGCCTAGTTAGAAGCCTATTTTTGATGTTTTGAGGCCTTTTAGAGTAGCCTAGGATAATTTACACTAGTTCTAGTACTCTTATCTAGGAGTCGATGCTATTCTCTAGTGTTTAACATTGTTGTCTCAATTTTGGCACTATTGTCTAATGTTGGTGTTTTTTCTATAATGTTGTTGTCTACTAGGCCTATTTTATTAAGATTTTGATTTGTGACCTATTTTTGTATAGCT
The DNA here is from genome assembly GCA_037957365.1 of Torreya grandis. NCBI lineage: Eukaryota > Viridiplantae > Streptophyta > Pinopsida > Cupressales > Taxaceae > Torreya > Torreya grandis. Next base: position 317,419 of record JARHVA010008231.1, on the reverse strand, counting down.
TTGATGTTTACTTTGTCATGGTTGACTGATATATATGCCATTTTTTGGTGTTTTTGCTATGAATTATGGATGAGAGAGTTATGTTGGGGCCAAGTGATGGAGACACTAAGGTTGCCACCATTGTTAGGTGATGAGAGAGCTATGATGGATTGGACAAGGGTGGGTCATGCATGTGACCTAGGAATTATGTAGTGGGATAGATATTTGATTACCACGTTATATGAGAGTTGGAATGTAGACACATGTTATTTTTGGTTTTTTACAAGGGAGATTACTATTACTCTAGAGGATGTGTACCATAGTTTACATTTTTTGATTGGTGGATAGCATGTGACATTACAGGATGACATGGGTGTAGATGTTATTAATCATGAATCCCTATATTTTGTTGGTGTGCCCTAAGGTATACATCATAGATGTTGTGATAATGATGTCTTATTGTTAGTTAATGTGCAATCAAGTGTTCTATGCTTGGGGAAGTGGTTGGATATATTTCTATCTTTATTTAATATTGTGGGATGGGAGTGGGGTGTCGATTGCATATAAGATGCATAGGATCATACAAAGTATAGAGATGTATAGAACTATGTTCTTATGGGGTAGGATAATGCTTTCCAACTTATATAGGCAAATTTATAGGTTTACTTAGGAGGCATTTAGTGGTGGTGTGAGTGAAACTACCTTATTGCATTATTGGGTTTATGATCACATTGTCATTTTGTAACTGATTGGGTTACCTAGGCTAGAGTGGGCACATATGCAGCCAATTGGGGAGTGTTGGATGAGTAAATTGTCTATCTGGTCTCTTAGGATAGATCATTATAGACAAGTGTTAGATAGATTAATGGCTCATGATACCATATAGAGGCCCTATAGAGGATTTCATGGATGGCTTGAGGATGGAGTGCAGTTATGGTATATGAGGGTTAATTGTTGGTTACATGACCATTGGGTTAGATTATATGAGCAATTTTAGTATGAGCACATGATTATAAAATTTGGGGTACTATAGGATGTGCCCCTAGTAGCATGGGTGTTGGTGAGGAGTGCATATGCACCAATGAGAGTAGGAGTTCATGCAAGGCCTAATGATGTTGAGTTATCACAATTACCTTTAGATGCATGCGATGTATATAGATATTATAGACATAGATGTATATAGATATTATAGAATAGAAATGCTAACTAGACCTTTGGCTCCATCATTCCCTTGTCAACTAAATCCGTGAACTCGTACCGATATGAATGAATGTCATATCACTCTATGTTATGCAACTATCTAAACCCTAATGGATAATAGAATAGGTTTCCATATTTCTCATTCTATGTAGGAATATATGGTGTATATGATACTATCTACTATGTACTAATTGTAGTTATATGTGTAGATTCTACAAAATGTAACTTTATTGGTCATGGCATTGAAATTGTGTATTATTAAGAAAGCTCATTTATCCATAATTGTATACCCTATGGCCTCTATTGTGATATGTATTACTGAGCAATAGATCAAGATGGAGTTAAAAGCTATGATGGGGGATCATCTAATCTCAATCATAGCTAGTTGTCACTTGAAATAAGTCCTTAAAAATTTGGTCATAGTGAATATCTCTCAAGGGCAATTCTCTATGATGTGGGTTCATTTAATCTTAACTATAGAAGAATTATATGAGATAGGACCCTAAATATCTAGTTGTGGTGAATATCTCTCTGGAAAAATACTTTGTTGCAGTGCTTGTGACTTTGTTGAATATGTATATGGAACTGCACTATGTACTCCTTAGACTATGATGCTATATGTAGGCTAATCTGATTGTAATGGTCTCCAAACCTTCTAAGGATGTGGAATAGGAGATCTCTTATGAGGTTATATCTTATTAAATACAATACCCTCATAATGAGTGACTGATGATTCCTGTCAAGTAATTTCCTGGGATGACTTAGCCATGGAAGAATGAGGTTTAAGGTTCCACGATGGAGGATATCTTGGTGTCCTTATGTGAATGCTATGATGCCATTATTAACACATCTATTAATGCAATATATGAGTCCATAACAATCATTATCTCTATTTCCATGAATATGATGATAGTTACAAAAGTGTCGATGTGGTTGTTTATGTAAGATATGTGAATCTCATCGATGAGTATAATGTAATGTGATTAACCTCCTATCTAGTTGTGATGATAATATGATAGGTGGGATATATTTCTCTAAATCAAACTGGAGTGGTTCCTTTTTATTGTTATTTTTAGTGCATACTGTAGGTTATGCTTTGAAAACTAGCTCCCTATTCTTAACTTGTTATTTTTTTGGTTGTGTTCTCCTATCTTGTTTAGGACATGGTGGATACTAGATGCTAGGAGTGGTAGATGAAAGTACATGTTGTGAAATCTAGATAAATTCAATTAACTAAATTTGCCTCATCAATTCCAATTTATTTTCTAAATCTAGAACTATATAACATAAGTGCCTTAAAGAGGACTCTATCTCATATAGTAGATGATCAAGGAGAGGTTATTGAAATGCCTTAATAAAGACACATTAAATTTTTAAATCTGGTGGCTTTATATCAATCTTAGCATGTGAGTCTTGAATCATAAGATATACTCACTAACTATCTCTAAATAATTATGATGTAATTTGGCAAGTTTCTCATTTGTAACATGAGGGCATGTGTTTACTACATAATATTTGAGAAATGCCTCCTCTAAATCATCCTGTGTTGCAAGGAGCCAATGGGGAGTAGATAAAAGAACTAATTATGTGCTTCGCCCACTAATGTTTACTATAATAACTTTAGTAGAATCAAAAGACTTATATGAGATGGCAAAGCCTTTTGAAAGGCTTGAAGATGTATGAATGGATCTCCAGTTCCATCAAAGTGAGGCAATGATAGTATCTAAAAATGCTTAGGCAATGAATATTTTATGAATGTCTTATGAAGGGGATTACCATGTAAATCATTGGAATCCCTCCAAGACTTATAAGAAATTTTTTCCAAGGTCAAGAGATGTACTTGGTGTTTGTAATTCACCAATTGCATGCATTGAAGAGGTAATCTCGTAGGATGGTACATTAGTATCTTGAACTATTTCATTTAATCATTTAATTTTATTATTAATTTTAGCCATGGGAATGCTACATTTAGCAATTAGATCATAAATAGGGGGTTTACTCACTTGAACCTTCAAAGTCATGGTAAATTGGACACTATTATAGGGATGTGGGCTACCATTCTCTTTAAGTGAAGAGTAAGAACAGGTTTCTACTATAGTGAGGGGTGGCTTGGGAGATTCATTGGTATCTTGATGTTTTAGTGAATCACATTATAATTGAGTAGAAGATGTGATGTTATCATTAATATGTGCATTATTTAAAATAGAATCATTCATAGAAGTTTAATAACATTTGGTAGTGCATTACATTTGAGAGGAGAAGTGAGAGAAGAGTTAAAAACATGAGATGCATTTTATTCTTCACTATGTGCATAAAAATCATCATTATTCCATACATTATCATAATTATAATATTGTTCATAGTAACTCTCATTTTCATAGTCATTGGCATGTTCACTATCATACTCATTATCACTTCCATCATTGCTAGGGAGAGGTGTAGGAGAATAATCACTTCCATCATTGCTAGGGAGAGGTGTAGGAGAATAATTTAATTCCTTTTGAATGTGCAATATATTATCGTATGATATTGGAATATTATGTACATATATGCTATTGATGGATGGAGTACATGCATTATTTTTATGAGAAGTAACATAAAAAAGTTATCATTTAGATATTGTTTTGACAAAGTAGAGTTAAGAACATGAGATGTATCATTTGACCTATGGATTTATAATTTTATTCTATTGCATTTATATTATTGTAATTTGAATGTGAGAGAGAGAGAGAGAGAGAGAGAGAGAGAGAGAGAGAGAGAGAGAGAGAGAGAGAGAGAGAGAGAGAGGGGGGGGGGGGGGCACATGGAAGTAAATTATCATCAATTAGAGGTTGACTTGGAAGCATATGCATAATTTGCCCATTTGGTGCATTATCCATAGGAGAATGGGGTGAAAAGTATCTTTCCCATTTATAAAAATTATTTTCTTTAAAAGAGGGAATAAAAGAGATAGGTTTGAGAGAAGAAGATGCATCAACTTGTACTTCACTATCACTATCAAGTATATCATCATATTTCTCATTACAACATTATTAATTATCTTCATTTTAACTGAAATAATTTTCCTCATTTTTAGCTAATGTACAATTTTGAAAATTTGTCCATTCATTGTCCTAATTATGATGAAATTTTAGAAATTGGTCTATAGGATGAGAGTTAAGAAGTGCCTTAGTGTCCATTTTATTTCTTTCAACAAAGAGAATATTGAAAAGTATTAATAAGCAAATAAATTCAAAAATAACTATTAACATAAATATTTTGAAAATATTTTTGGCACACTAAACAATTTACAAAAATTCTAAGATATTTTTCTAAATATTTCAAGGAATGCTTGGGGTTTGAGGACCTAGTTTGGAAATCTAGGAGCTAGGGTTTTAGAATTTTTCAAAATTATGTAATAATCTAAATTCTAAAAATAATTTTGAATAAGGTAAATGCACAAAAAATTATACAAAAATAAAAAATTTAAAGTTAACTTTTGTACAAAATAACTAGTAATATTGAGATTTTGAAAATATTTTTGACACTCCAAATAATTTGGAAAAATTACATAATATTTTTCTATAAATTGTAAGCGAGGGAAGCTTTGTTTTGAGGACCTAGTTTGGAAATTTAGGGTTTTAAACTAGGGTTTTAGAATTTTTGAAATTGTTTCAATAATTTTAACTCTAAAAATTGTATTTGAATAAAATTAATGCACAAAAATTTATAAAAAAAATCAGAAATTTGAAATTATTTTTTTGTGCAAAATATGAACGAAAAACCCTAAGGGTACCTAGAGTTTTATATTTTGTTTGAATTAAGTTGCATTAACCTAATGTTTTATTATTTTTGAGAAACTAGGTTTTAATTCTTAAATAATAAATGGGTTGGAGTAAGGGGAAAAATCTAGTTTAATATGGAAAAATATAGATTTTTATCAAGTAATTTACATGAAGAAGAGAAATAAACTTCTCTAAAAATATATTGAAATGAATGATTCAAGAACTAGAAATTGTGGTGTAGGACTGGGACATTATCATGAATCTAAATCTAGCCTTCATTTTATGAAATGATAGGATCACTAGAATAAGAGACCCTAGTGTTTGGCACTATAGTCTTTTTTTGTCACTATTATCTTGAAAGTCTGAGCTTTCTAGGTTTTGTTTGCTTTCTTAGTCTAAAATTTTTGTAGGTCAATTTCAATCTCAAAACCCTATATCTATATACACACACATAAAGAACAAATGTATCAAAAATAGTAATGGGGAAAAACTAGGTTAGGGGAAGAATGATCACATGATCTAGAACCCCTGTTGTCCTAATCATTGCCTACATTAACACTCAAACTAGGGCATCAAATTAAAAGTAGTTCTTTTATAAGAAATGTGTATAATAAACATGCATAGTAGATGTAATAATGAATTTTGCCTAGGCCCTTCCTTGATCAAGCAAATAAATGTATGTGTGATGTATAATGTTGAGCTATACTATTGATTTATTTTTAGTTATGTATCATGCCAACATAGTAAGTGATAGATATAAAATGCCTTTTGAAGTCCTTTATATAAAAGACTCATTTTATTGAATTTTGGAGTTTTATTCACATTTGGTCGACATTTGGAAACTTAGGGATGAAGATAAGAAATGGGTTGGGACTCATTAAGTGAGTGAAATTAACCATTGGAGGTCAAAATAACCTTGGATAGGAGTGTTAGAAAAGGAAACCTTAGGGTCTAGTGTTGTAGTCAAATCCCAGTGATCTTGTCTTATAGGCTAGGGACCTAGGGGATAGAAAGAACATGAGAAATATGACTTGGCTAAGGTGGAATGACCATTTAAAAGGCTTGAGATGACTAGGAATAAGAAAAAAGGTGACTCAAGCATGAAATAAGACCAAGATTATTAAAACCAAAGACATGGCTAAATATGAACAAAGCTCATATTCTCTAGTCAGAGTCTGCTATTGAAGGACTATGAAAAGACATGATAAGTGTGGCTGATTGACCTATTTAAGGTGTATACACACATTGATATAAAAAGGACATATTATAGAATGTTTTATAAGGTATCCAAATATAAACATGCTATAAGATAATTTAAGTGGATATATATTTATATAAACCCAACCTTTTCTTTTGCCTCCACTCTCCAAGAGGGATATTTTCATAGTTGAGAGTTAGAGATAGATGGTTATATATGTTTTTAGTTACCATTTATGAGAAATAAATGTCAAGAAAAGAAGATAATCATTAGTTATTATTTATTAATGAATGTTCTTAAAATTCAAAGTGTAATATTTATATGCACATGTTATGAATACATGATATCTAAACAATTGTGATAAGTCTAAGCTTATGTTGTAAGTTGTTGTGCCTTATTACTAATTATGTGTGTCAGGGTTTGAATATTTTTAACTTCCATGGTTTATTTTTAGAGTTAATATTAATAATGATCTTCATTTTCATTTCTTGTAATAATGGACAAGGTGATCTTTATTGTACCTTGAATGAATGTTTAAGCTTCATTTTTAAGTTATGTTGGTGTGGAGAGTTCTCTATTTGTTAAACTTGATATGAATAGTAGATGATTTATTGATTATATGAATATTAAACTGCATAGTCAAAATTTATTCAAATGATATTAAAAATTAAAATGTCTTTGTGCTTTATTTATTTGGTTAGCTCTTCCTAAAACTTTCTATTGCTAATGGTTCTTTACTTTAGTCTGATTGACCTAATTTTGGTCATTTGTGGAAATTAATATATTTTTTTATTTATTTATTCAATTAAATATAAGATAATCCTAAGAAAAATCATATAAATCAACAATCATAGCATAGATGTGCATAAAAAATTAACTTCATTGTATTCATTGTAATATCATTACAATAATTTAATGAAATCCAAATATTTTAACTATTCATTCATTGACATAACCTTGAGTGAAAACTTATTCATTAATGAATAGTTTAGATAAGGATAAAATATATGTAAGAAAAACAAAAAATAATAATGACATATAAGAAGTAAATATGTATACACAAATTATAATAGTATATGATTAAAATAGTTATGATAAATAATATGTATGTGTATCCAAATTATGTCATAATTACATAAAAAATATGACATATTGAGATACAATATAAAGCACAATATACATTTAGAAAATTTAACATATAGGCATACAATGTGCGTCATATTGGCATACAAAATATTTTATGCCTACAAACACCCTTAACTCAATAACTCTCTTTCT
>JARHVA010008231.1:220000-300000 GCA_037957365.1 Torreya grandis | reverse complement strand
TTTTTTATTACAACATAGTCCTTACATCATTGGTATTTAATTATTTATAAATTTAAAGTTTTATTTGAAAATATCAATTAATTATTTAGTAATTACTTTTAGGCCTTTTTTTTTTATGTTTATGAATTGTATAAAGTTTTTCTAGCATAATGTCATTACCACCTCAATGTGGTAGTTTGGTGGCTCTATAGATTTGAATTTTAGTTTTTAAAAATTAGAAAACAAGACTATTAATAATAATAATGAATTAAAATAATCATCTAAAGGAGAAGAAGTTTCATAAATGGGACTATAATGTTTTAATGAAATTTTGACACCTCGGTTTAGGTTCTAGGGATTGTTCCTATAGATTTTGGAGTAAGGTGGGAGTACTAAATGATTTTGATTGTCATTATTTACATGGTCTGGGTCCATTTTAGCACCCTACTATCTTTTTTTGTTTAAATTCCCTCTTGGGACACCGATTGGTCTATGTTTCTTCTTTTTGTTGTGTTTACTACCTTGATTGTGTTGGGAGATTATTTTCTTGGGTTTGGGTCCCCTAGGGACCTCAATGGTTCTTTTTGAGAGATGATCCTCTTTTTCCATGAGTCTAGGCTTAGTTTTTGGTCAAATAAAAACTAGTTGATTCTTACACTAGTCAAAAACCTCAATGGTTCTTTTTGAGAGATGAGCCTCTTTCTCCATGAGTCTAGGCTTGTTTTTGGTCAAATAAAACCTAGTTGATTCCTACACTAGTCAAAAGTGGTTGTTACTCTTTTCATTATTGATGCTTCTTTTTGTTATTCCCTTTTTGTTTTCCTAGTGAGTTACACCTTATTTTATATTTTGTAAGCTAGGGGAGACCTGAATTGACTAATGTGTTTGAGATGGATTCCACACAAATTTTAAAGTGCATTTATCTTAATCTGAATAAATTATTATGAATCAAATAATAAAAAACTAAATTAAGAGTTCATAGTTATATATAAAAACTTGTGTGTGTGTGTGTGTGTGTGTGTGTGTGTGTGTGTGTGTGTGTGTGTGTGTGTGTGTGTGTGTGTGTGTGTGTGTGTGTGTGTGTGTGTGTGTGTGTGTGTGTGTGTGTGTGTGTGTGTGTGTGTGTGTGTGTGTGTGTGTGTGTTTATGAAAATTTTATGATTCCCTTTTTGTTTTCCTAGTGAGTTACACCTTATTTTATATTTTGTAAGCTAGGGGAGACCTGAATTGACTAATGTGTTTGAGATGGATTCCACACAAATTTTAAAGTGCATTTATCTTAATCTGAATAAATTATTATGAATCAAATAATAAAAAACTAAATTAAGAGTTCATAGTTATATATAAAAACTTGTGTGTGTGTGTGTGTGTGTGTGTGTGTGTGTGTGTGTGTGTGTGTGTGTGTGTTTATGAAAATTTTACGTAAATTATTTGAAAGAATATTTTATAAGGATTGAAATAAAATACATTGAAAATAAGCAATGAAACAATGTTACCTTTCCAAATTGATCAAACCATAATTTAAAGATGATATTTGATAAATGGGGAAATCATCAAATTAAAAAAAACCATAAATTATTATTAAAAGACTTGAAATGATGAATCTCCAAGAAAAAATCAAGAAGAATCTAAGAGTGATAGAGAGAATGACTTTATCCCAAAAGTGAATCATTTGGATGAAAGAGAAAAAGAGTGAAACAAGGTTGTATCACTCCCAAAAGGCAAGAAGAGAGGAGGAAAAGAGATCAATAATTTGATCTGGGAGGAATAAAGAGTAACATTCACAATCTTCAACACAATCTTCAACATTTGTTCTAAAATTACTTAATTCTCTTACAAGTGAGGAGGATGTACGTGCCATGCGTGGGGAGAGAAGTTACATGAAAATAATTTTAAATCTAATAAGTGGACTAGAGAGGTGAGTGACACCTGATAAATGTTAGGATAAAGTGTATTTATAAATAGAAGAAGTGTACATAAAAAATAAGACTTAGGATAAGCATAAAAACCTATAGTGAACCCAAATAAGATTAATTATCTAACATGCCACCCCCATTATTCTTGTTAGTGTAGTCCTTTTTCCCACTATGTGGTTTTACCTAAATGGTCTAATTAGATTACTTAAATTAATAACAAGTCATCATGAGAAATATAATTTAGTTTATTTTTATTATTGTGAGTTAAGTTAATTACCTTTTTGGGTAACCTAATTTCTCACTATATAATATGATTTCTTATGTAATTTTTGGCTAATGCTCATTAATAAAACTTTTTATTGTCAATACAAGCATCTTACTTGCATGAATTATTCTTTATATTTTAATAATCCATACATATTTAGCCTTGTCCATTCCACCTTATCTAGTTAATCCTCAATTATGGACTACTTTGACATGGTATTAGAGTTACTCTTGCAGATGAATCTATCAATTCTGTTGTGAGATATTACATTCTTTCTTGTTCTAAATTTTTATTGATAGCAATTTTCTAAGGTTTGGTGACGTTTCTCGTAAATACATGTAAATATACATACAAAGAGACTCTACGGGAAAAAGAGTTGGATTTGTTAGACTTAAAAGGTTTAAACACCTTAGGAATAGTTGTAAACATGACCTAGTTTTGTGATAATACATTTTTGGCTATTTTTGAAGGATTTTAAGACCATTTTTGAAGGATTTTAAGACCATTTTTGAATCTAAAAAAAATTATACTTTTTGATGAATTTAAAGAAAATATAATTATTCATTTTTCTTTTTTTATTATGAGGTAAAGTAGGTCTCTTTCATATTGTGTAGAAAATATACATAATCTACATTTTTGGAGGTTTTTTAACTTGACAAGATTTCAACCCCTCATAGGTAATTTTAGTGGTTGGTGGACTATTGGGTCTTTGTGTGTAAATTAAAAAGATACAAATGATCCTATATATTATACCAATAAACCCTATACCTCTTATAGTATAATCTATAGATCTCGATAGCTTTGCTTACAACTTCCTCAAGACCCAACAACATTGCATACAACCCTATTAAAACCTGAGCATATATCCTAAGCATAATATGATGCCTCTATAGAAAAACCAATTAGACTTTGACCCTTATCTAAACACAAAAAAAGGATCTTATCCCTTGGTTACATTGAAGTTAATCCCGTAGTCAATTTCAAATCAAAATTCTTTAGTTTTTTCTCTAAAATGGCATATGTTTTTATCATGGGATATTCATTCAAAAGAAAAACAACAAACTTTTACATGCCCAATTTTTTTTAAATTTTTGCAACGCAGAGATTGTCCTTTCCATCCATAACTTTGAATGTGCATAACTTTCATCTTGCTGGTCATTTTCAAGTGTTATTTTTTCGAAACTATGGGGTTTTTCAAGATCTATGCATTTATAATATTTTCATGCCTGGTAAGTGTGGGTTATGTATTCCTATTATTTACACATGTGTAGTTTAACACATAGTTCCTTTCTTCACCTTGGATCTGAGTTATTTTCTAGTTCTTATATTATTAACCTATCATGATTATAAAGTCAATTTATAAATCCTATTGATGAGCAAATGATTACGAAAAATCATTATGGGTACATAAAGAGAACTGAAACCTAAGAATAGAATTTAAACTGGTATAGCAAAAGTGAGGAAGCCTATTATCTATAAACATGTCTACGTCTCCCAACTTGTTCTTTCATATTCAATCTAGCATTAGTACTTATGAAGTGTTCTCCATATTTTAAAAACTCTTTACAAAAGAAGCTATAATGGAAGGTCATGATTTATTGAATGAGATCATCAATTTGAGCGTCAATTTTTTTGATATGGTAAAAGACTTATTCAAAAAGTGTATATCACTTAGCTTGTAGTTAAAACTATGTTACATTGACACAAAATATGATCAATGAAGTATTTACATGCTTAACAAATTTGGTTTTGACTATTCAATCTTGGTTTCTACCTTTCATGCCACCAATTATTCCCTTAGAGCTACATGGACCTTGACATCCTTAATTGACTTTTTTGTTAACTTATCTTGGGAGTAAGGCAAGTTCAATCAAATGGGTACATTGAAGTCATCTAAATGACATGCTCTAATTGTGAGTCATGATAAATAAAAGGCTTACGGTAGAAAGGAGAATAAAAATAATAGAATGGACATAAAGTAGAGAAAGGGTTATAAATATGATTATAAGTCCAAAGCATCAAAAGAGTCCTTTTTAGATAGGAAATCCAAGAAATAGAGACTTACATGTGGCTACTATAATAAACTTTGGTATGATGAAACCAAATGCATGAAGAAGTATATTGATAAATTGACAAAAATTCTCAAGAAGAACAACATCAATGTCTTTGAGTTTTCCAATCAAATATGATTAGCACAAAACCCTTTAAAGGCTAAAATTAGTAAGGGAAAATATAAGGGCAAAACACTTGTTCCAATTACATCCCATCCTTCCCCATGTGTTATTAATTGTGGTGTATTACACCACATCGGTTAATTATATGACATGTTATCATCCTTGGACTTTGGTTATATGACTTCCATATTATTGGGTGATGATACTTCTACATAATTTAGTGGGAGTAGATTTGTTGAATTAAATGATAAGACATTTCATGATGTTCTATTTGTTCCCCTTTTATCCATCAATATCTTATCTATAAATTAGATCACTCATATCAGTTTAGGTAAGAAAGTTTAGCTCACATCTAATTTATTGGTTAATAGCAAAGTAACCAGTGACTTCATTATTGCATTTGGGAAAGCAAAAGATAGTCATGATTATATACTTTCTAACATTTTTCTCCTGATCAAACCTCTACCACACTACTTTGTCATTCATATAATATGAGTAGATTATGACACAGATTGGGATTTTTTAGTGGTAAATATTTGCTTATTCATGAATATTCCATTTTTCAAATTCAGTAATTACAATTTTATGGGGGTAGACAACAACACATGATCACGTAAATTTTAGGGAAAAGTTTAAATTTATGAGTCAATTAACATAAGTTTTAAAAAAAATCCTCTTATAAATGTATATGACTAGTACCAAAAAAGCCAATCTAGGTGCATTCACCACTATATATATATATATATATATATATATATATATATATATATATATATATATATATATATATATGGTATTAACTCGTTTAGTATAAATTATCTCAAGTGTTGATATTAGATGTCATGTTTGTTTTACTAGTAGTTGGGTGATAATAACTAGATGATAAATGGAAATAAGAAGGTCATAAACAATAATAATAAGGTCATTTATGTTAGACTCATCACCCAAAAAGCACTTGAAATTACTTATGAGTGAAGAGAAGTACATGGATAATTAAAAGATCATTTATGTTTGACTAGGTAGGCAAATACACGTTATTTGAACTTATACATAATGAAAACAATACTAAAACACCAAAAAAAATTAAATGTATAATATGTAGTTGAAAAATTGGAAAGGAAAACATAATACAATTCAAGTTAGATATAATTAAGAAACATTATGGTAAAATATATGAGATAATAAAAGACAAAGATGGTTAAATAAAAAATAGTAAGATATAAAAATGCAAAAGAATGCATGCATAAATGTTACAAAAAAGAGTATACAAATCATCATAAGAATTAATAAAATGTCATTCATAAATGAAGAATAATCACAACTCAATTTGGAAAAGTTGCTCAGGTCAATCCACTTGTCAAAAGTATATAGTTTTCCATTTTATATCACATTCTAAAAAGAGGTAGACCTATCAATGGATTTTAGATTAAAAGATTTTATTTGAACAATTGGATATCATAACTTCCCTAAATCACATTGGTCAAATAGCAGTGCTTGGGAGATGGATAAAATCCTTGCAATGATTGAAAAGAAGGATTTAGAGGAAAAAGTAAAAGCAACACAATTTCTCTCACTTTTTATTGATGAGGAAACAACATTTGACAACACATCATGGCATCACATACATTTTATACATTTGAAAACCATTTAAGGAAACCTCACCTATTATCTATAATTAAAATAAAGGAAATTCCAAATGTTGAGATCCTTTTCAAATTGGTGATTTCTAATTTGGTAGATATTGTTGGGATGAATTATTATGATATAGGTACTAAGTTAATGTGTGTTGGTGCAAATGGGTCATTAATAATGAAATCAAATAAAATTAATCTATGTTTACATAAAATAAATAGTTAACCCATATATGACTCAAATCCATAGCATGACACATAAAATAAATCTTTCTTACAAAATTATTAGCACATTTTAAAATGTTTCAAAACTGAAGGTGCTTATCTGTGATTTGTATGTGTATTTTTCAAGTAGTCCAGAATGATTTTTAGAGTTTCAAAATTTTAAGATTGAGTGAATGATGATAAAAAATATTAAAATATGTTGATATAAGATGTATTTCCATGTGTCAGCCTGCATGTAGAATATTTGAAGAATATCAATCGTTGATTAGTTTTATGTTTAAATATAGGATGAATGTTAAAAGGCATAATATTTATTATACCATTTGTAATATTTAAAAACCATGCTAACATTGTTTCTTATTCTTCCCATGTTGAAATAATGTATTATTTGATGGAAAATATAAAAAGAGAGATCCATATAAATTGTTGACTTCATACGATTAAGGAATCATGTTTTTCGGTATATTGATATATTATACTACTTGAATGAATGTTTTAGGGGAATAATATTTGATAATTGGAAAATTTTAATGGATATTAAGGACCCTAAAAAATATTTGAAATTGAACCTTAATGATCATCTTTGTATTATCATTAATGGAAAGTAGATACCACTACACACTTTCCAAAGAATAACTCTTGCGATTGGAGCATAAATTGAATAAGTACCTATATCCTAGGTTATATATAATAATGTCATATATTATACAAAAATGAAATTGATTAAAATTAAAAAAATATTATTTACTAAAATTTGAGATGCATTTCAAAGGGATGAGTTGCTTGAGGCCATTAGAGTGGTGAATCTTATAGTTTAAAATAATCTATAAGATAAAGAAAAAAAAGTAATTTATTTATCAAATACATGGGTATTATAATTAATAATTTTAGTAGGTCTGTATAAATTAATGTATTTGAAGTTGAAGTTATTTTTTAAAATGATTTATGAAAAAATAGCCATCAAATTTTGGAATTAAAATGGTTGAACAATATTTGACCTTAGATGAACCAACATAATTAGGTGTTACTACAAGGCTATTGAATAAAATATATCCTAAAAAAGTTTTAAAGGAAATAATAAGTGAATATTTTTGGTTACATGAATTATACCTAACAATAATTTTAGGGTTGGTGGAAGATGACAAGGTATTTAGTGCACTATCTTTTATCAAATATAAATATTAGAATAGATTGATTAAAAATTTTATTACATGTTTGAGGTTATGAAATGTAAGAGTTTCCATATGAAATATTGATTAAAATTTGGATTTGTCTTACTCAAATAAGAGGAGTCACTAATACAAGAACCAAACAAGATATTGAAAAAGTCACTAAGACAATACATACAAATATCAACAATGAAGCACATGTTGCAAAAGGGTTATTCTATCTACCTGATTTCTAGTTTGTGCTTGTTTAAAATATAATTTAAATAAATTAATTCATGATAAATTTATATTTTTTCCTGAACCATATTTTCCCTTTCTAATTCATAAATAATTTACATAGAAAGTAGTCTTGTATTAAAGAGCACTTCATATGCTCATTTATGTTGTTTATGTATGGCTTAATAGATTTATTTACCATTAGTGCATATGATACTAGCATAATGATATAAAAGGTATATGGATTTATATTACCTTAATAAATTTAAAAAATATGCATTTTTATTTCAATCAAATTAATTTATTTTCCCAAAAAACTAGTTATAAAAATATTTTTACTACAAATCAAATTGAAAATCAACACTCACATTTTAAAAACATTTATCATACATATAATGTACTTAAATTAATTTAAAAATAATAATTTTCTAAAAAATATCTAACACGTAATCAATTACAAACCATCTAACAAGTAAGAATCCAATGCATGTTATAAAAGTTGGATGTTATGCTATAATGTTACACATTTGTGTTATGTAGGTAGATGACTATTCAATGCAGTTAGATGCTCATTTAACTAGAATATGCATTTATTTGAATATAGGTAAAAGGCTCAACATTACCTTCTATTCAAATAACTACACACTAAACTTAGATGACTGCATCATGTAATCAAATGACTACATAGTGTTATTAGATAACTGCATAGTGTAGTCAAATGACTATGTATTGAAGTTAGAGGAATACATAGTATAGGTGGATAAATGCATAGTTTATTTAAATGGATAAATAGTGGTTTTATATGACTTAATATTTATTTCAATCAATTGCGTAGTATAGTCAGACAAATGTATTATGTAGTCGAACAACTTCATTATATAATGTATAATTATATGTCTGCATTATGTAGTTGGGTGGTCATTCACATTATTATATTAACCATTTGTTACTTCCCATTTCACATAAACTACTATATTCCTTCCAACTTGATTAGCCACCATTATTAAACAAATTCTCCTAGTTACCTCCAAGTGTATTTCATTTAGGCCACTAATTATTACTCTAAGCGTCCACTAATTATTACTGTAGGCATGAGCAATTTGTCCATCTCAACTCTCACTAATTTGAGTAACTTAATCATCAAGACAAGGTTTTAGGGTTTCCACGAGTCAAATTTGTTAATCTATTTTTATAGGGTTACATACTTTCTAATCATCCTAAGGTTAAGTATGGAAAATGGAAATCACAAAGAGCTGAATAGATATTGGATATTATCCTAGTGACACTGTTGGCCCATTTCTAAAACCTCCATTCAATACAACAAAGTAAATTATTGTTTTCATTGATGAATTTTAAAGTATTACATGGGTGAATTTTTTTAAGTTTAAATTATATGTGTTTGATCATTTTCAAGACTTCAAGGTAATTTTAAAAAAATAGTCAGGTAAACCCATCAAGATTTTGTGCACTAATAATGATTACGAGTATGTTAGTAACTATTTTGAGTAATTTTGTACATTATATGGGATTGAAATAAATTTTATAGTTCCATATTGTGCTTACCATAATGGTGTTTCATTAGTCCTTGAATAAATGGCTAATTTTATGTTACACTTCACATCTCTTACAAATCAATACTAGGTTAAAGCCATTGATTGTACAGGTTATATCTAGAACTATGTTACTCATAGGAAATTTAAGGGAGTCACTCCTTCACAATATTAGAATAGTAGAAAGCATAGAGTATATCAATTCCTAGTTTTTGGATCTCCTATTATGGCCCACATTCTGAAGAAGAAATGCAAGGTGATAGAACCTCAGTGTTAGCATTGCATTTTCATCAAATATCTTGAGGGTGTTAAGGGATACATGATTATCCATATCACCACTCATGAGTTTTTTGTTAAGTTGAGTTTTTTATTTTTAAGAAGGTCTCCAAGAATCTACAGATGAAACTTCTCTATCTTTTTTCAATTTACTATGATCTGATGACATTCCTAATGATTCATATCTATCTAAGCAACCCCCTGATGTTCTAAATATGCAACAAAAATTTATGTCCAATGGGTTGGAGATTCATCAAATATGAGGTGATCTCATTCATAATTTCAAAATGCCCCACATGATTTCATTGTGTCTACTTTAGATCCATAATCATTTATTGAGGAATCAAGCACTCTTGAGTTGTATACTAGTATGAAAGAGGAATATGGTTTATTTATTAGGAACTACACTTGGAAATTTTTATGGTTTTTTCCTAAGGGAATTTATTTATGTAGGTAGATCTACTAAACAAAATTTATAGTAAATGGGTCCACAGACAAGTTAAAAGCACATTTAGTAGACAAATGTTTTTATCAGGAACCTGACATTGACTATATTGAGACATTCACTCTAGTTACTAAAATGAACTAAATTTAACTCATTCTCACAACTACCAAAGCACATCATTGGGATGTTTATTAGATGGATGTGAAGAGTGCCTTTATTTATAGTGACCTCAAAGAGGAAATATAAATGAATCAACCACAAGGATTCTTGGAAGACTCAAATATGTTCCTCAAGCTTTATTTACCAAGATGGAATCCTTTTTCTTTTGATTGGGTTCACTGAATTCCATTATGATCCAAATGTATACATTTTACATTAGGATGATTCACTATTAATTTTGTTTCTCTATTTTGATGACATATTAATCACATGGAGTTCTTCATCCACCATAAAAATAATAAAAACTACTTTGTATGATAAGTTCTCAATGATTGATTGGGACTTGTACTAATTTCTTTAGATTGAAATTTATTAGTCTATCTCTAGAAACATTATTTCATAATAGAAGTATCCTCTTGAGTTATTTGTAGGTGTAAAATGGATGAGTATAAGAAAAATATAACTCCTTTTCTATGTGGTGTGATATTTTAGGCTAATTTTTCATTCTTTTTGTTTGATGCTACCTCATATTGATAACTTATTAGCATTCTCATCTATGTTACACACACTAGACTTGATATTTCATAAGTAATGGGAATGGTCTCTATATTTATATATGAACCACATGAGTTGTACGAGAAATAAATTAAGTGGATTCTCCATTAAATTTAGGGTAATCACAATCCTGAGATTTAATATAGAGCATGCATTGACATCAACTTGATTGGTTATATAGATTGAGATTTAGCTATCAATATTCAAAATCATAAGTCTATTTTAGGCTATAATTTTTCCCTCAGTTTAGGTTTGATTAATTAGTCAAGAAAGAATTAGAGTGCTATTGTTTTATCATCTACAGAGGTAAAATATATATGAACTATTAATTCTTCCACTAAGGCTACTTGTCTTCAAGGGATTATCACTAAATTTGGCATCTAGTTTTGATGACCAACAGTCATCTTCTATGATAATGATAGAATAATCCAAATCTATATGAATCTCGTCCTCCATCAATAGACCAAGCATATCAATATTCATATGTATTTCATTTTTGAAATCAACCATGAACAAGTCATTAATCTCTTATACGTATAAACCATAGGGAAAATTGTTGATATATTCACCAAACCCTTCACTAAGAGTAGGTATCTTCATTTATGAGTTCTTCTTTGGTTTTAATTAATTATGTCTCCTTCCTCGTCTATGGGATCATCTCTATGTACTTGGATACCTCATTAGGCCTCTCTATTAGGACCTAATTCTTCTAGCCACCTAAGCTACATTTATGTGGGATGTTAGTGTAGGATTTTTACCACTTGTGGTTATACCTACATAACCTGATTAGCTTGTCTAGGTTAATAATAAGTAATTAGGGTAAATGTAATTAAATAATTTTTTTCATTGTGAATTAAGTTAAAAACCTTTTTGAGTGACTTGGTTCCTTAATATATAATGTACCTTCCTATTTAATTTTTATCTAATACTCATTAATGTAACTTTTTATTATGAACACAAGCTTATTTCTCATGTGAGTTGTTTTTATATTTAACTACTAAATACATAGTTAGCCTCAATTATTTAACCATATCCAATGGATCTTTGATTGTGGCCCACTCTTTCAAAGTTTAATTTTGCGTTATAAAAGTGGAGAAAACCTTTTACAAATAAAAAAGTGAGTTGAAATTACATAAATATCCACTTATTACAACCTACTTCAAGAGAAATTATAAAAGTTTACAAATTAAATAGGAGAAAGTGTCATGAAATTTTACAAGGGCTAAAGTGTGATCACCAAGAATCTCCAAGAAACCTCTTCATATAATGTATTCAATAAATATTAAAATAAATACAAACAAGGAATAATGAACCATAAAACCTACAAGACAAACAAACTAACACTAATCATTCAAGGTAAGTAACCAATATGCTAACAAAATATAATTGACATAAATAAAGTTCTAGAAGTAAATGTATAATAAAGCAAAAGGAGCAAATACAAATTTCATCATAAAGTGTGATATCCTACACAAGAATAAGGTAGTCAAAATAATCAAGGAGTATTTCCTTTACAATAAAAAGTAAGGAATGCATACAATAGATTTTATCAGGATGGAGACAAATAATATGTTTTTCTAGTAAAAGATATGAGTCAAAAATTAATCAAAAAGACATCACATAAATACACATCAAATTATATATAAGATTCATCATTTTTAAGAATATAAATAGTTTTACCCTTAGACGTAGGTGATTAGTTGTTTTCAAACAATGCAAAGTGTCATGCATAGATTCACCACAATATTTTCATGGGTGTAATTTCTAAAATTTAAATATTTGATGCTTGCGTGTTCCACAGTGTACACAAGGTTTATAATTTTTAACCAAAATATGATCATTACAAGCAATGTAATGAAAGCAAGTTAAATTATAAGTCCTTATATGTAGAGGGTGATATGATTCCAAATTTTCATTAGAATCACTAAAATTGAGTCCTCTACAATTTCCATTAAATTTTAGAAAAATAGGTTTAATAATACTATCTTCACACTTACCAAATGAACCACTCAAATATCATATATTGTTCTTGATTTTTAATCCAAAATTGGTAGAATAGATGTTTAAATAAGTTTAAGTTTGTTGAGAAGCATAGTTAATACTGTCAATAGAGACATTTTCATGTGTGAAAGACACAACTTTTTAGTTTAAACCATCAATAGAAGATTTCATTTTATTTATATGTGTATTAAAAGAGTTTTGAAATTAAATAATTCTAAAATTTTGAAAATGAGTTTGGTGATTAGGATAAACTATCTCACCATTTTTAAAATTTAAAAGGAAAGATAATTAAAATTCCATTACAAACAAAAGGTTGAGAACAAATTTTATAAATGTGCCTACATTATACCAAATTTTATAATTAAAAAAATATGTTACAAGGATAACTTACAAAGACAAAAAAATTAAAATTAGCTTACAACCATAAATTTAAACATCAATAGGTAAAATTCATTATCAAAACAAAAAAAACAAGTTCAAGTATTAAAGTTTTGAAAAGTTAAAAAAAATAAGCTAAGTTTTGATTTTTTTTAAAATGCTTTGGTTTGAACAATAGATATAAATACATAAATATGATTAAACAAATTAAAATACATATAAATAATCTTCTTATATTTTGTATTTTGTGTAAATTAGAAAAAAAAATTGTAAAATAACTGAAATGCAATTACAAAATGTATGCGACTTAATGTTAATACCCTCAAGTTATGATTTGTAAATATTTGTAAACAAACAACAAAATCTATAAACAAATCATGTTGATATGGATTTAAAAAGGTAAGAATTATCAAAGTTTTTTTTAAATTTAATGATATAACATCAACCCAAATATATCCATGAAACTTATATGTTTTAGATTTTATCATGTGTGAAGAGGATAGAACATAAAACAAAACTAATAAACCTACATGTCAAGTTTGAAATAACTTCACACATATCTAAAAAATAAGGCATAAGATGTGAATCATAGCATATAAATATTTGTTTTGAATGAAATAATATACTTCATACCAAGAAAGATGCGAATGGGTAAAGGACAAAGGCAATGCAACTTGACACCCATGTTTATCTATTGTGTTAAATGATAATATGTTTATCATGTCAAAAAACAAAATATTATATTCATGATTTGTAATAAAAGGAGGTGAAATTATAAATTAGAATTGTTTAATCATAAAGCACCATAAAAAATTAGATAATAAATTATATTATTAAAACACATTATCCACACAATTACGAGTAAAGGACATCAAATTGAATATAAATTGCACTTGGAAAAATGAAAAAAAAAAAAGTGCAAAACATACAAATCCAAAGACTAAACATATCAAAATGCACATGCATATGTCACGGTTATAAACAAAATTATAAATTATGTCAAAAAAATGTCACTTTACGAAAAAAAATGGAATTCATTTAATAAGGGCACAAAATGAAGGTGTAGCAATACACTACCAACACAATATTAAACATAAATAATTAAATAATACTAACGTAAAAACATAACCAAAAAATAAGGTAATAATAGAGAAAACATAGAACTCAAGAGGAATCTAAAAAATAAAAATTTAGTTGAATACCAAAAGCCAAATTGGGATCAAAATGCAAATTGGAAAAAAATCAAGAAGCCTAAAAAACCAAGTGCAAAGGATAATGAAAACACAAAAAATAAATACTTTGCTAAAAATATATCAGAACAACATTGCAAGAAACCAAGCATAATATTACTAATTTAATGTTTTAAATGTGAAAAAAGTGATTTAAAAATCATTTATTTCAATGCATTAATAATGAGATTTTTTTATTTATTACTTGAAATTAATGTAACTCTAAAGCATATAGAACTACACATTAAATATATAAGCTAAGTTAATCCAACATCCAGATATTATAACTACACCAAGTTGAAATAGTTAAAAAAACTATGAAACACTACTCATTTGGTATGGAAAAACCTTAGTAAAAAAGGTCTTTAATAGAGTAAACAAATACAATCATAGATAAAAAAACATATTTTTCAGATACAAAGCTAGGCAAGCTCAAGAGTCGATGTTAGAAACCATAGGGCTCTGATACCATGAAATAATATTTGCAAAGGATTGAATTAAAATACAATGAAAATAAGTAATGAATAATGTTACATTTAAAAAATTATTAAACCATAAATCTCAGATGATATTTAACAAATGCAAAAAAAAATGAATTAATAAAAACCTCATAATATTATTATAGGCCTTACAACAATGAATCTCTAAGAACATATCAAGAAAATGTTAAGAGTGTGAGAATGGATATATGTAAAAAGAACATTACAAGGATGCAAGAGAAAGAGAGTTAAACAAGGTTGTATCAGTCCCAAAAGGTGATAAGAGATGAGGAGAAGAGCTCAGTAATTATAGCTATGAGGAATAAATAGTTACATGTGTAATCTTCAATATGTGTGCCAAGTGTCCCTAATCCTTTTTAAAGTAAGGAGGATGTGTGTTCCATGTAAGGGAAGAGGATTACATGAAATTAATTACGTGAAAGCAACTCCATATCTAAAAATTAGAATAGAGAGGTAAGTGACACCTCATAAAGTCTAGGATAAGTTGTATTTATAAATATAATAAATGTACACACAAATAAGACATAGGATAAGCCTAAAAACCTATTATAAACTCAACTAAGATTAAATATTAAACACCATTAATTTTGATAAACACACACACACACACACACACACACAAAAACACATACTCATATGCATATGCATACACACACACATGCACATGCGCGCACACATACACACACACACACATACATATATATAGATATATACATATTTGTATGTATGTATGTATGTATGTATGTATGTATGTATGGATGTATGTATGTATGAATGGTTCCACATTGAAACCAAATAAATTGGATGGGAGATTAGCACTATTTTTTAATAGATATATTGAATCATACACAATCACACACATATATTTATTTCCATGCGATCAAGTATATTATACTAAATAAGCATTGAATATATATTTTTTATTAAGCAACTATAATGAACAAATATAAATATGAAAATGGTGAAAGAATATGACATGATAAAACTTAAGAAACTATTGAGATTCCATATAATCCTTTTTACATTGTGTGATATGTAACTAGATTATTTTCATTCGTTTTATTTGATTCCTTTAAATACTCAAATTTTATTTCATTTTATTCTATCTTATTAATAGTATTTCTAACCCACTTTTCAATTGTTCTTCTCTACCTATCTCTTTTGTAATTACTTGTATTAAGATACTTCTATTACTATTTAGATTTGTTCTTGATTTTTCTATACCCAACATCACTTGAACCTCTAAAGGAATTAGGCATTATTTGTAATGTATTTATTACAAAATGATATCATTTTACCATAAGAAATATTTTATTTTGATATTTAGAAAAAACTTGATAATAAAGATGGGTTTGGTATTTTTATATCATACATAACCATGAGCATTGAGCACAAAAAAGTACATATTTTATCCCTAATGAGATTTTGTGGTAATTGAGGGAAACCATAGAGGGTTATGAGAGTTTATTTTCATTATTTAGTGGAGAATGAGGGTTATAATATATTCCTATGTGCTTTAAATATTTATACATTTGTTCCTTAGTATTTGATACAAATTAGATCTGATTCATCTTGTTGAGGGTTTCTAAGTTTTTTTTTAAAAACCATAAAACAAGAGCCTCATATTGAAGAAAGAGAAAATACAAAATAAATAACTAGTAATGAAATTAGAAAACGAAATCCCATTTTTTAGAATTTATGATGAAGTGACAACTTATGGTAAGAAAAAAATCAATTGAAATAGGGAGATCCCACTGTATCATATTTATGAAATAAAAAATATACATAAAATTAAAAAATAAATAGTCAAAATAAATTAATAGTTTTCCATATACATCCTCATATGATTCACTAATATTTTTTCACAAATTTATTTTAATCGTAATATTTTATGACAAACCAAATGAAATACATAAAATCTTATCACAATTTTCATGAATTTAACCTAGATTTTTTTAATTTTAACCTTAGTCAATAATTGTTGATGAAATCAATGAGGCTACTAATGTTGTAGAGTGCCACTTCATCCTATGCCATGGGATATATGAAAATTTAATACCAAATTAAACTTAAAGTTTGAATGGATAAATGTTAGCAATGTTAATTTATTGTAATTATATTACAATTATAGCCTACTACTAATTTTAATTGGTGTGATTATATTACTAAATATTTGCACTATAGGAATATAATTAGAGTGTAATTTGTATCCCTTACATTGTATAAATTTTGTAAAGGTGTCATTTAGCATTTCATTTCATATCTTAGAGGGCATAAAAAGTGTTATAAGAGAAAACTTTGTGAATTTTATCAATGAAATTAAGGGGAGGGCGTTGGGGGCTGGGGAAGAAATTATAGTCCAACCTTACTTGTCCTGATAATCAATATACAAAGGTGAGTTGTGAGCTTTTAATATGTCATCTAAAATAATATGCTTTCATGTGATTTAATGGGATGAAATATATACATGTTATAGGTGGATTCATGTTGATCAAAGTAGATCAAATAAATTCATTTGATTATTCACATACCTTCATTTAGGTCTATTAGTACTTAATAGAAAGGTGATCTAGCACATATCTCTTTTAATCAAAATATGTACCTCCATCTTATCTCTAGCATAGAATGTCATTAATGCATTGAATTAATCTAGTCCTCTTGTCTCTATTTTTTCACCTTGTATCTAGATAATTCAAAATAATAGAAATATAAGAGTATGGTATCCATTTTAATTGCATTGTGTAGTGTTATTTAAGAAGCAAATCTTTGCTACAAAAATTTCAATGAAATTTTATTTATGCATGAATCTGAGCATCCTAGTTATTTGTAATTAAAAGAGTTTTAATACAAAATTATAATTTATGTTTTCACTCTATGTATATGAGCATTGTCTTACATGTATTTTATTTTATCAAACCTTATTCTTCATCATTGTTATGTAGGTATTTTTTTGGCTATGTTGTGAAGCCCACTAATTTGAGTAGTATAACTTCCACCTCTGATGTGATTGGAATATTTTTTCTTGTATTCATCTGATGTGTTAGTTCAATGCATATTTAGTCACTTGGACGGAGTCTACAAAGATGACATCAAGAAATAGTATCATGTTCTAGAAAAATGATACAATTGAATAAGTCAATTAAGATATCAATTTATTCTTGTTATGTTGGTGAAGTTGAGCCTTTTATATGTTGATTTTGTATTTAATTTATAATGTTTTGATTGAATATAGGTGAGGAAGAAATTTAGATTGCATAAAATAATTATAGAGAAATGATCCTCTAATGTTAGATGCAAAGATATACTACAGGCATTAATGGTTTCCAAAGATGAAAGCAAACAAACAATAATGTAGGAACAAATAATAGATAATATTATTAGTGTGTTCCTAGTCATATAGGATAAAATAGCCACTTTCTTGACATGGGATGTTAAATTCCTCACAAAATATTCCACACTTTTAGAAGCTTTAATAGTTTGTAAACATAGTTTATAAATTACTTCGAATATTTCATGATTTTAGAAGCTAAAAAATTTAGTCCATTATAGAATCTACTTATCCATGTAAAATGGTGAATCTTAAATATCTTATGCATTGGCTCTGATTGTGTTGTTGCCTAACACACCCCCCCACCCCCCCAAATTTTAAAAATTTCAAATAAGAATTCATTATTATCCTAAAATATTTATTTCTCATCCAAATGAACCTTAGAATTCAAATATTGATTTAATCCATACAAATATTGTCATCCAAGTCTAATTTTGATTTTCAAAATTAAAGTGAAAACTTGGGCATTGTATGAAATGGTTCTATTTATCACCTTTGATTTTTATTTTTAATACTTATTAGAAGTTAAATTTACATAATTAATTGACTAATGAAGATAAAAAGTGGTATTCTAGTCCATCTTCACTTTCATATGAAAGCGTGGATACTTTTGGGACATAGAATTATCCACACTTGGGTCTTGAGCTAAATTAGTAGCTCCATATTGGCATCATGTTACTAAGACAAATTTTATCAAATTCCTTCATGTTATCAAGATCACACCACATGGAGATAACTTGGCTACCTATAATTTTAATTTCAACACTCAAACCTACTTTCTTTCTAATATTACCCATATTTTCAATATCAAGACAGATGGAAAAATCAAGACAACTAATAAACCCATGAACTATTAAATAAAAGTACACCATTAATATTTTAATAAATATGGATCATCAAGAGTGATCCAAATTTAATGATTTTATTCACTCATGATTCTATCAGTATTCATAACATTCTAAGTCTTCAAAGTTCCCAAAGTCCTGAGATCATGTCACATGGCATAATCCCATTAACCTATAAGTTGGAAAATCAAAGTACTTCAATCTCATTAGGAATAAAAAAAATAGATAAATATTAATGAATTAAAGATATAATAAAATCAATAAAAACACAACACAATAGATACATAGATTTAATGTGGTTCACCTAATATGGGCTACCTCCACAAATAAATAACCAGTCTTTATTATTCAATTTAATAAATAAAGGGAAAAACCTAAAATACAACAACTGCATTATCCTCTTTAATCACATACAATGTGACATTGTAATTAAAATGTTGTCATATCAAAATAAGGGTTACATACAGGGTAAAAAATTGACAAACATAATTTCTATCATTAGATGTCGAACCTAATAGTGAACAATCTAAATCTATAATGAAATTACAATATTTTTAAAAAAAATGACTTATGTGTGGCGACCTTAGTGGGATGGGTAATTATCCCTACCCCCCCACGCCCTGCTCCATCGATAACTAGGAATTAAAATAAGATTAGGCTACACCATCCAATAATATCCCACTTGGAGACTGATGATTGTAACTCCACTGCTGCAACTCTTATTTGGACTTTTGTTTTAAATTTGACCCTAACATGTTTCTCATCTTCCTTGTTATCCTTGAATACCTATTAAGTATAAAAAACTCTACATATTTTATCTATTGACTACCTTTGTTATCATATCTATAGGATTCTAAATCATATGGATCTTTTCCAACTTCAGGCGACCATCTTCCAAAATTAAATGAATGAAGTGATACCTGACTTATATATTTTTGGTTATTGAGTAGAATATAGAGTTATTTTATAAATGAATCACACTTTGACTATTAATGTATAAGTTACAATCTTCAAGCTTATTCCTCAACTTTTTCATGAACCATTGCATCTATATCAACTCCTTGCTAGATTTTGTAGATGTATTATATTTTACCTTTGTAGTTGACAAAGTAACTATCTTCTAAAATTTTGAAATCTATCTAACTATTGTATCACCAATAATAAAAACATAACTTGTGGTGCTCCTCCTACCATATAAATATCCAATCACATCTGTATCAACATATCCTTATAAGGTAACATCTAAACCTTTATAGTACAAATGTCTATCAGTGGTCCCTCTCAAGTACTTGACAATCCACTTGATTCCATTTAGATGCTCTTTTCTTAGATTATTCTTAACCTTGATGACAACTCCCACTACATGAGCACTATCTGGTCTCATGCACACCATAGCATACATTAAACTTCCAACTACTGAAGAATATGGATCTTTAGACATGTAATTAATTTGATCCTACATTTTAGGTAATTATTTATTTCTTAATTTGAAGTGTCCTCCCAAAGGTGTACTTACAAGTTTTGCATCTTGCATAGTAAACCTGACTAACACCTTATTTATATACTTTTCTTTAGATAATGCCAATTTTTTTATTTTTCCTATATCTTATTATTTTCATAGCAAGAATTTTCTTTGCATCACCCAAATCCTTCATTGCAAATAAATTTGCTAATTTTTTTAGATCATTTATATCCTATATGTCAGGCCCTACAACAAGCATGTCATCTACATACAATAATAATATAATATAGATTCCATTATCTAATCTCTTAAAATAGACACAATGGTTAAAATAACATCTACTATAACCTTGTTCTAGCATAACCATGTTAAATTTCAAATACCACTATGTTGATGCTTTCTTTAGACCATACAAACTCTTATTCAACATGCACACAATTTTCTCTTTATTGTTTACTTGTTATCCCTATTGTTTCTCTCTCTATATTTCCTACTCTAAATAACCATGAAGGAAAAAAGTGTTCACACCTAACTCTTCAAGATGTAAATCTTCTACTACTACCAAAATTAAAATAGTTCTTATGGAAGTCAGTTTTATAATTGGAGAAAATATTTCATCAAAATAAATACCTTTAGTTTGTGAAAAATCTTTTACAACAAGTTTGGCCTTGTATCTCTTTTTGCCTCCATATTCTTACTTCAACCTATAAACCCATTTATTATAAAATGCTCTTTTACCTACAAGTAATTGAAGAAAATCCCAAGTTTGGTTATATACCAAGGTGTCCATCTCCTCTTTCATGCCTTGCTCCCACTTCTTTCTAGTTTCTACATGCATCGATTCTTCATAGATTTTTAGCTCACCACAATCAGTCAATAATAAATAATAAAGTGAAGGAGAATATCCTTTAGAAATCTTACTTAAATTGGTAGATCTTCTACCTACAGTTTAATTAGTTTGAGCTACTTATTGTTATATTTGTTTCACATTCTAATTTTTTGGTAGTTTTATAATTTTATTTCCTAAAAAATTATCAAGTATTGCATATTCTATATTTGGACTTTCTTGTTTATTTTCCTGTAATTGATCTCTCTACATGACCTTCTCATTAAAGATCACATCTATAATACTAATGATTTTTCAACTTTTAAAATCCCATAAATGGTAACAAAAATCATTTACTCCATATCCAATAAAAATATGTTTCTTGGATTTTGCTTCAAGCTTGGTTCTATTTTCTTTATCAATATGGATAAATGCTTCACAACCAAAAGTCTCTAAGAAGGAATAATCTAATTTTTTACTTGTCCATGCTTCTTATGTAATGACACCATCTAAAGGACTTGAAGGCCCTCTATTTATTAAGTAAATAATAGTATCTATAACATCTACCAAAATTTTTAAGGGTAACTCTGCATGTAATAACATGCTCCTTACACACTCCATGATTGTCCTGTTCATCCTTTCTAACACACCATTTTGTTGTGGTGCTCATGGAACCATATTCTCTCTATGAATCCCATGTGATGAACAATAATTATCAAATTCCTTACTTTAGTATTCACCTCCTTGTCTAATCTGACACACTTCAACTTATTTCCTATCTCATTCTCAACCAAATATTTCCATTTATTAAAAGTATCAAAAACATTAGATAACCCAAGTTTTTTGGTTGTATCATCAATAAAAGTAATGCAATTATAATATCCACCAAGGAATGATACCTGAGCTAGTCCTCATACATCTGTATGCATAATCTCTAACTTTTCATCCATCTTTGGCTTATCAACTCTAATAAATTTTATTCTCTTATATTTTATGTACACATAATGCTCACAAAATTCCAAATCCACCTTCTTCAAATCTAAAAACAAATTCTTTATAGAGAACTTGCATCCCCTTCTCACTCTTGTACCCAACTCTATGGTTACAAAATTTTGTATCTACTTCTATTGAAGATAAAATAATATAAGATTCAACATTTCCATTAGATAAATATAATGTACCCACCTTTTCTCCTTTTGATATTACTAGTGATCCTTTAGTGATATTCCATGAATTTTTGTAAATGTAACTATGCAAACCTCACTTCCCTATTACCCTATCGAAATTATATTTCTTCTCAAGTCAAGAAAATGCCGCACATATTTTAATAACTATTTTTTTCCATTCTATAATTTTATCTATATCTTCCCCTTTCCTAAAATTTTATGAAGGATACCATCACCCAAATGAACATATCTAAAATCACCATGAACATAGTCTTGAAATATTTATTATGAGGTATAGCATGAAATGAATCCCCTAAATCTAACACCCAAGAATCATTATTAGTATCTAAAAAAAGGATTAAATCATCTTGTAACACATCACCTTTTACATTTACTTCTTGATTGTTATCTTGTTGTCCATCTCTTTATTTTCCTTTTTGAAACCAACAATCTTTCTGTAGGTGTCTTTTCTTACCACAAATCCAACACACTAACATTCCTATGGATTTAGATCTACCCTTACTAGACTTACCACAATCACTTTCGACCTTTCCTCTATCCATTTATCTTCCCATATTCTCCATATTCAAATCATTACCTAATATCTCACCTATGATTTTTCATCACATTTCTTCACTAAGAATAACACCCATAACATCATTAAGCTTTAAAATGTCTAAAAAAAAGATAGAATTACTCATGACCATGACTAATCCATTTTAGATTTATAGTGAAGAGTAAAAAATAAAAAGATCCCAAACCTCATCATTAAAATGTACTCCTATAGATTTTAACTAATTTGTGACCATGTTAAATTCATTTAAATGATAAGCAATAGACCCACCTTTTGAAATTTACAAATTAAATAAATGTTTCATAATAAATACCTTGTTATAGGTTGAGGATTTTTCATACACTCTATCTAATGACTTTATCACATCCTCTATTATCTTTTATTTTGAAATATTGAAGGCCATCAATGCTACCAGGCACAATCATATTATTCATAGTACCTTTCTATCAAGAACCTCCCAATATTCATCATTCATAGTTGTTGGCTTCTTTGATATTCCACCCAATGGTTGGAAAAGATCATTATGATATAGTATTCCTCCATTTGCATCTACCATAGCTAGTAGTTTTGGACACTAAACTATTTGACCTTAAACTTTTCTTTTTTTGCCATTACTCCCACTCAAACTAGGAACCCTCTTTTTGTATAAGTTTATCTGCCAACTAAACCTTCAGTTCTGATACTAGTTATTAGGAGTACAAATCATAGAGTAATATTAATAAATTAAAGATAGAAATTAAAATTAAAAAAACACAACATAAGAAAGACATATATTTAACATAATATACCCAATATGGGCTATGTCCACAAAAATAGCCAATTCTTCTTATATTTAGTCTAATAAATGAAGCAAAAATCCTATAATACAACAATTACAGTATCCTCTTCACTCACATATAGCATGAAACTGTAATGGAAATTCTCTCATATCAAAATTATGGTTACATATAGGTTAAAAATGCACAAACATAATTTCTA
Source organism: Torreya grandis (assembly GCA_037957365.1). Taxonomy (NCBI): domain Eukaryota; kingdom Viridiplantae; phylum Streptophyta; class Pinopsida; order Cupressales; family Taxaceae; genus Torreya; species Torreya grandis. The sequence continues at coordinate 276,153 of JARHVA010008231.1, read as the reverse complement.
TCGCTAGTTTCTACAACCTAATAATGAATAGTCTAGATTTACTATGAATCTATAATATTTTAAAGTGCATTTTAAAAAAAATATTTCTTTATGAGTGGTAACTGTAGTGGGGTAGGAAATTTTCCCTTCACACCCCTAGCAACATCTAGGTATTAAAATAAGATTTGGCTCCACCATTCAATAATCTCCCAGTTGAAGACTGATTATTATAACTCCACCGATACAACTCATGCTTGGAATTTTCTTTGATATTTAACCATATAATGTTTCTCATCTTCTTTGTTATCCTTAAAGACTTATTAAATATAAAAAGCTCTCAAATTTATCTTTACCCCCTTGACCCCCATGATGACCCTAGTGGGGGCCGTTGCCCCCGCACACCCCCTATCAGGAATTATACATTAAAATAAGATCAGGTTTAACCATCCAACAAATGTTTCCAAAGTTCCTAAGTAGTCAAGACAATAATGAGTTACATAATATTTTTCAATTGAAAATTTACAATCAAAATTATATTGTCAAAGTTATGTTTCTTCTAGATCCTGAAGGACCATCCACATGTCATCATCTTGGAAGCCTAGAACATATAAGAAGAATTAACAAAGGATAAACATAAAATATACTTAGATACTCAACATCACACCACATGGTAAAATCCTATCCACTTGGAATCTACATAAAGAAGTACAAAATTGATATTCAAAAGGCCCCAAATCTTTGAGATCATGCGAAGAGGAAAAGTCTCATTAACTCATAACCCACAAAACATAAAAAGTAAAATTAAAAGTTAAACACCCTAGGTAAGTGACATGAAGACAAGTTTCATAATCATAGAGATACACATCCAAAATTTATATGAAGGACTTGACATCTAGCTGAATGTCTAAAAAATGGGAATTGTACACATGATTTAAGGTGATGACTTAACACTTAGAGTTAAAAAATTATGACATAGCATAAAATCACCCATAAAAGCTAACTAGAAAATTCAAATGAAAATTGAAGAAAATCCAAAATCTATTGTTTCATTAACTTCATAGAAACTATGCACTCATGTCTCAATATTTAAGAAATATAGTGAAAATGCTAAAAGACATCAAACCAAATCACCATTGATAAATGAGTTGAAACCATGAATATGACCTATAAAGCTATTAAAACCCTAGTTTTTTAGGTGAAATTATGAAATAATTTTAATATACTTACAATTTTTTTATAGATATCTATGATACAATAGTAACTTTGTCATCCTAAGTATCTAACCAACCTCCCTCTCAATATTCTATCATAAGAAGAACATAATATTCTTACATAGTCTATGATAAAGGGCTATTATATTTCCCTTATTACTCTACACTCTATGAAGAGATAGGAAGTGTAGAACCATAGTCATTGAAGGATCCATTTAATGAAGATAATAATAAATACATGAATGATTTTTTCAGAATTAAAAAAATAGAATAGGACAATGCAACATCTAACTTAGAGGTAATGCCAAGGTTGTATCGACATAATTCAAGATTTATTTTTAAATGGAAGTATTACTATGGATTGTTTACACTTTAGAATCCATACAAATGCAATAGCTTATCTTTATGGGGAGGAATTTGAGAGGTATTTGTTCCTTTTAGTGCTATAAATAACTTATAACCATGTTGCAGCCAATGCCTAATTAAAACATAGCACAATTAAAGTGAAGTTAAAATAATGGTTAAATAAAGCTAAGAAATTGAATATAAAAAGTTTAATTTCCTTGTTTCTTACAATAAAAATTAGTCTATGAATCATATTCACCATGGCATTAATGAACTAACTATGTCAATTATATATCACTGCATATGTGCATAAGGAATAGGTGCCATTATTGGACATCATTCTAAATTTTGATAAAATTATGGTAATCGATGAGGTCATTAGTGTTAGTCTCAGTTCACAAATTTTCAAAATTGATTAAAATCCATGTAATGGGAATTTATATATGATGCCTTATGTAGTATATGCAATTATGGGAATAATACACAAAACCTATGGGATGCCTTGGGTATCATATAAATAATATGTAAGCAATAGGGTTTGTGATGATTGTCCCATGTTTCATGCATATAGCTTTAGAAATGAAATAATAATAATAATTGAAGAGGATATATACCCATAAGTATATAAAGCCATTTATGGATGTTTTATGCCTAGGATCTCTAACAATATATGGAGAAACATTTCAAGGATACGAGACTATTATTTCTATCATGGTTATAATGTAGTCAAGATAGAAGGAGCTAGAACATTTCCTTTATATTTTACACATTAAGTTACTAATAAGGTATAAAAAAAAGAGATTTCACACTAAATACATAGCATTGAGGTTGAATACCTTAGTATGAAACACTAGGTCTAATATCATAACATCCCTATAAACATAGACCAAATCCAATACATAATGGTAAGGTATTTTAGTTTAGTAGGAAACATCAAAGCCCATAATGACCTAAAATTATAACAATATTAGGATTTTTACCCTAAAACTATGGTCAAATAGTAACTAAATCCCCTAAAAAATAAGGGATCCCATATCTCTTATGGCTATACGAGTTATAATCATGATATGATCTTTGTTATTGCTACACATGACTCATAGGTGTTCATCTACATGAATAAACATAAAATGCCAATTTTAGTATCCCATGGGATTTAATACGACCCATTAATTATAAAGGGACATCCAAATAAAAATTTATAGGAAGAAAAGGAAACTACAAACCATTAATGGACTCATCTGTAAGGCATATCATCATTAGATCACAATCATCATTCCTCTCCATAATAAGAAGAAACTACCATATTAGAGAGATATTCCTCTTGAAGGTATATGGATCCTCAAATAATAAATAAAATTCTTAGATGGCTTATATTACCTCAATTGGTGGCAACAACACAACTCCTTGTAGAAACCATAGAGATACAACCTCCTATAAGCACATAAACATGTGCATTTTATTTGGAAACTTCATTAATTACTTTTCAATATGTAATTCTCCCTACATTATTTCAAAATTATTTTTTAACAAATCCATCTACAATTCCATTCTTAATACCCCCATTATCACCACCAATGCCTTCTACAATAACAATGGATTCACTTCTTGATTAGCCTACTATTTATACTTCATTTCAACCTTCCATTGTTGAAGTCCATTAATCCTCTACTCCATCCAATTAAGAGCAATCTCCAATAACTAATAAGACATCCATTTTCATTTATAAACGGAAGCCCAATGCTCCTCTAGTTTCAGCTCTAAACATGTAAGTAGAGGTATATTCACCATAGGAGTTCTTCTATATGAAAAATATAAGGATAAAAAAGAGGGATCAAAAGTTGAAGAATAAATATCAAATTCAATTCAATCCTATGATAGTGATGAAGAAGACAAAAGGTAGTCAAATAAATAAAATGGTTTCCTAAAATAGACATCAAGCTTGATGAGAAAATCATTGAATAAAACAAAAAATAAGGATGAAAACGAGTATGAGGAGTAGATAAATAGGTTAAGAGATAAAGAGATATTAGGAGAATATGAATAAGTAGAAAAAAAAGTAGAAATTGAAATAATAGATGCAAAATTTGAAGGAGAAGTTGAGAAATAAATGACTGGTTCTATTGATACTGAATTATCAGATGAAGAAAAAGAACTTGGAAAAAAGGAATTAGAGATAGATGCACAATATACATTACAAGAATACACTACTATGAGACTTACTAAAGCTTCTATAGGCTCAACTCCAAGTATCTCCACTAGGACTACAACTACAAATTCATCTACTCCAATAGAGATACTAGTTATTGGCCAAACAAAGGATATTCTTACTAATGAAGAAATATAAGATTTCAATAAGGTAGTGCCTTGTCTTACCTACTCCATTATAGTTTTATATTCTCAAATGGTAAATTTTCCATCCACTAATCTAATTTATACCCCATTATCTCCTTATGAGTCATTATAAGAATATTACTCATTGACTAAGCCATTATATCTTTATGTTAGTGCTGAGGAGGGCTAGAAAAAATATTTGTATTCATATAAATCTTTAATTATTTCAGCCATATCCCCAATAATGGTTAGACCCCAAGTCTTTAAAAGGAAGGTTTATTTTTAGGGCTTAGTAATAGTTTCTATTTTTATTCCATGAAAACCACCTACACCCTTGAAACCATCTATCTAATAAGACATATTTATTCCTTGATCACTCAAAATAAATCTCCCATTATGATAATTAAGAATAATTTAGGAAATATAAATTATTTTATAGAAGATACACCACATAAAGACACCTTAGATTGGATCAGTGTCATTATCACATTTATCTAATTTTTGATTCAAATAAGTGATTTAATTTTGAAATTGGGATCCTTATCACTTTCCACCTCCATAGAGACCGATCAACATAAGGACCATGGAGAATGCATCATCCTAGATTGTGTCTAATATTCTAAAAAATGAAAAATAGATAGAATGGGTTTGATTCTTATAGAATTACCAATTGCATGCTTTGAGAATAAGACCATCACCATACATAGATTAAGGAATAGGAAAGGAGTGGATTAAAAAGTGGAAGAAATAATATTATAATAAAGGGATAATTTATTTTTCTTGGGCAAGAAGAAAAGAGGAATCCCATTGACGATAATGAATATGAATAGTAATTCTTTTTTATTTTGTGGATATAATAAGGGATGCATTGAAATCAACGTACAAGAGTTAGGAACAAGCCAAAAAAAGTATTCTAAAAGCATAAATAATTCCAAGGTTTAGTTTACGTCATCACATGAATATGTTTACATGTTCACAACAAAACATGAACCTCATGGACAAGAATTTGAAGGTCTTTCATAGTTACAGACTCTATACTTCAATGATATGAGATCAAAGAAAGGTTTTAGTATTTGCATATCTTTGATTGACCCAAATAGTAAATATTATCTAGTTACATATTGGTTACAGTTACTATGCACTAGAAACTAAGATGAATATGAATCTCTTATCAGAGAGTTGTATTCTACACTAAGTCACAACATCAAGTAATTTTGGATATTTGTTTGTTTAGATCTAGTTATAAATGAGATCAAAAATTAATATCAATTCAGACTTGCTTACTTTAATAAGTATAAAAATAGATCATCAGATATAATTAAGTCCTCTGAAGCATTCAACATCATAGATGTTCCAAGAGAAAAAAATCAAATAGATTATTCAATATCATTTTTATCTGTCAACTTAGCATAATACCAAGAATATAAAATGTATAATTTTTATATTGAGCTAGTTCTTTGCATGTTTTATAAAACTTGAAGATATTACAAGCATTTGGTGATGCTCATCATATCCTATAGTTAATGAATATTTTTGGATTCTTTGAATCTCAAATAATATGTGAAAATAATTTTAAACTTATGAACATAAAAAACATGGGAGAATATGGTATATTATATATAAATAAGAATCATATACCTATGGGAATGGTCTCATTAAAATGATCTCTAGAAATAGACCCATAAGCTCAAAAGTAGAAATAATCTAAACAAATTGAATATAATTTTTTCAAAGAGAACCTGGGGACTGACCAATAATATTAGCATGTGCACATTGGCCTCAGTTGCATGGAATGTGAGAAATAAAATTTGAAGGGTTTTCTAATAGAATTAAAAGATGTGATAGCTTTAACATGTGAATACATTCAAATATTTTATCACTTGATCTAGTAGGATCCCCATATTGATTTGATAAAATAGTTTCCCACCTTATTAGAAACATTAAAACATATAATAGCTCACTAAGATGAATTGTGTTCATTTTGAATGGGGTCAAATAGATTTTGTAATCAAAAGTTATGACTTCTTGAAGGAAGCAAAGTATAATGATGATATTAACATAGTGATTGGACATGTACCATTCGCTTAATAAGGGCTTAACACATGTACCAATGGTATTTTGACACATGAACATCTAAAAATAAGTCCCCAATATATGATAGGACTTTAAGTAAATATTGGTCTTAATAATAATTCATATGGTGTCAAAAAATTTAATAAAACATTATTATTAAAAACCCATCTTAATAAGGGATTATATCCCACCCAAAATAAATGGAACATTTATCTAAGCCTTAAAACAAGGAAATTGAAGGAATCGCAACATATTAGGTAAATGGAAATTACTTTAACAAATGAAGCAAGGGCCTTTAGATAATTATAAAAGGATTGGTATTGCATTTTAAAAACATATAACTAGAGAGAAGAAAACTTGTTCTTAATCCTTTGAATGAGAGTAAGTAAGAAACAATTAAGTGTCCTTTTATGAAGGAAGAACAAGTCTCCTATAGGGTATTATTAAAGAGACTTATTGAAGGTAGAACAAAGATTATTTTTATAGACCAGAGTCATATTTTAAAAAATATATATGCGTAAAGTGTATTTTCCATTATTTAACAAATTGGTTTGAGTGATTTTTAGACCCAAAGACATAACAACCAAAAGGGTAAAATTCCTTATTAATCTAGTTTTTATTTTCTCTATTGATATTTATTTAATTTATGTTTTAAATTAGTAGTCAACCTCATTTTTATCAAACAAACCATTTTCATGTCAAAAAGGATGGAAATTTAGAAAACATTTATGTGTATTCCAAAATGATAAATACTAAGCATTTTTCATTAACTAGTAATTCAGATCAAGTTTTTTATTATAATAACTGATCGAAGATATTTTAACGATGTTTTGTATTTTCAATTTTTATTATTGCATGCTAACTATGTATAATAACAATTCTAGTTAAGGATAACTTGAATAATATAACCCTAAAATTGGTGAAAAATGTGTAAATCAAGCCGTGGATTCTCTTAGAGGAGAGATAGAATCAGAAGTAACCTTCTCTTGAGCCTTTCTTGAGATGAAGAATATGGTCCAAGAATTGTGTAATGTTTTAAAGATGGAAGAAAATGTAAACAAGAGGATGAACCCTCAAGCAGTGGTAAGGGTAAAGCAGAAGAATCTTCTAAATATCCTCCATTTAACCCTTATCCCTTTTTATTTGATGATAAGAAAAAGAAAGTCTACGATTTTATTTCTTATAATGTTAAACCAAATGTCATGTTTTATTTTCCAATCTATAATGGACATAGTAGAGTAGAAAAGCTGGATCAGTGGATCAAGCAGATGGAATTATACTATAGGGTTCATAATATTGATGATGAGGAATACAAAATTTAGCTATCTACTCTTTGGGTGGGTGGTACAACACTCATTTGTGTGAAATTAAGACACAAGAATATCTCCTTAAGCATGGTAAAGTGATTTGTTCTTGGGATAATTAAAGAACAATTATATCCATTAGGTTATATACAAAAAGGTATAATGGATTGGAAAAATGAAGGAAAAGTAACGATCAAAGTGTAAAATATTACACCCAAGAGTTTAAAATTAAGGCTTTGGTGTTAGACATTCCTCTTTACACTTATTACACTCTTTTTAAATATATTGGTTGGTTACATATTCTCTTAAAGCATATAATACTTATGTTTAACCCCACTGATCTTGAACAATTTTGTGTCCAAGCTACCCATATTGAATCAAGGGGTAATGTGAATACAGACATGAAACACTTCGCAAAGAAGCCCAATAAACCACCTCAAAGTAAAGGTAAAGGAAAGGGTAAGACAAAACATACCTCCATAGATAATAAATAGGATGGACAGCCTTTTTATCTCATTGTAAGAAATAAGGCCATGAATATGCTAAGTGATGAAAGATCCACCTAGAATGTAGGCACAAATGGTTCATGAATAATAAAGGTAAGAAGACTAATTCAACAATGTAATAAGATCTTGACTCTAATTTTGGTGATGTGACTAAGGTCACTACCATGGGCATGCAAAGTTCATATTCTTCCTCTTATAGCACTAAATCTTTTAGTTATCATTCTTATTTTAATTCTAAATATATACATGATGAGAATAAAATAAATGAGTTGTTCCACATTAGAGAGACTTATAAACATACTAGGATAGAAGCTCTTTTTTATAGTGGATCTTAACCTAAGCTCATTTCTAAAGAAGTTGTGATTAGCTTAGGACTTGAAACTAAACGACATCCTAAGCCTTACCCTTTATAATTTGTATGTGATTATATTAATTTTGAAGTCATAAAAACATGTAGGTTATGATTTATAATCACCTCTAAGTACATTGATAAGGTATAGATAGATGTGGTTCCACTTAATATTTGTGGTATTATACTTCTAAGTCCTTATTAGTCTTATAGAAAACCAATCTTACATAGGGAAGAGAATAATTATTTGGACATAAAATATGGAGTTGAATAAATTTTTAGAGCTCATCAGATAAAAATAAACTTATCACTTGTATCTATAAGAGATATGAAATGGTTTGTAATGTCCCTTACTTAGGGGCTCCTTTTGTCTCTCCACAACTCTGATATATAGCAATAAAAAGCTCTGATACCACTATAGTATCCCTTCGAATATCAAAACAAAAGCTCTGAATTGCTTATCTAAATTTCTGCAAAGTATCTTCAAATAGATAAATAAATCACAATATAAATTCTTATTTATTTGCTCATAAGCTTACAATGGAGATCCTCTGTCAAGTATACAAAGAATATTGAAAGTACGTCCTTAATAGCCTGAATATTCTGCAAACTGGTCTGAATCTGGTATGTCTCGGCCTACTGTTTAAAAAACATAGTTGCCAACGTCAGTTATATTGCCATCGTCGGTCGACCTATAGTCATTAGCTTGATGATGTCGATAATATGTCGACCGATGTCGGTCTCTGTAGGTCCCTGTTCACCGATGTTGGTGCCTAAACTTTTTGTAGGTGCGTATGAATTTTCACAGATCTGTACGGAAGTCGTACAGCCGCTGATGTCGCACAACCTTTATGCTTGATCCTAATCTGTAGAATTATGGGCTAATACAAAGATATATATCTGGATAATTCTTGAATCAAAAACCCAAAATAATGAAATACCTCTAAACCCTTGTGATAGCTTCTGTGTGAAGTTATCTCTCAAACTTGTAAACACCTATGATAACTTTTGTATGAAGTTATCTCTCAATTTGGCAATAGATCAGCTGATCTTTCACAACCTCTGAATTGCACACAATGAAGAGTTGACGTTCTTCAATGCAAATGGAATCTTGGAACCCTTGGCTCAGTCTTCACAGAAGAATTTCTTAACAAGAATCAATATCAATAATAGTCATGAATACAAACTCTCTCCCATGAGGGATTCTTATACACCTCCAAAGGTGTGCTTGCTAAAATTAGATTCGCTTAAATTAGACTGGGGCTTCCTTAAATTAGAATTAGGGTCTTAAAGTTAGACCAATTCTTAAATTAGAATTAGGATCCTAAAATTAGACCCAATAATTAATAATTAATAATTAATTAAAATTAGATCAAATAATTAATATTTGATTAAATCAATCAAATATTAATATCTCCCTTAATTCATGTCCGAAAGAGCCCGAATGAAAACCGACCCATCTCCATCAAGACCCTCTATCCATCCCATCAGCCTACGAGGGTCGCATAATAGGCTAATCATCCACTTGAAAAGATGTCAACTAGAAGGGGACATGACAGTCTGCCCCTCCTGAAATTGCTTGTCCTCAAGCAATCTCAACTCTGGATGTTGTAGAATATCTTCGCTTTCCCATGTCGTATCCTCAACTGGAAAATCTTTCCACTTTACCAAATATTCCCTGATAGTCCTCCAACGCAACTGTCTCTCTCTAGATTCCAAGATGGACTCAGGTACTAAAATCAACTTTCCCTCATCATCTAAGGGAGGTAAAACTGTAGAAGGTATCACACGGTGTCCTAATGCCTTTTTGAGGCGTGATACATGAAAGACATTGTGTACCTTACTCTTTGTAGGAAGCTCTAGCTCATAAGCCATCTCTCCCATGCATCTCAGGATCCTGAAAGGACCGTAGTAATGTGGCTTAAGTTTCTCTGCCCCACTCTTTTTAAGAGTAGACTGTCGGTAAGGCTGTAGCATAAGATAGACCATGTCACCTACCTCAAAAGATCTCTCAGTCCTTCATTGATCTACATACTGCTTCTGCTGATTCTGTGCCTTAGCAATATTCTCCTTGAGAGTCCTCATAATATCCTGACTCTCCTGCAATAAATCTCTAGCACTCGGCACTCTACTGTCGCTCAGTAGCAAATCTAGAAAACTCGATGCCTCATACCTGTACAATGCCATAAAAGGAGACATCTGAATGGTCATGTGGAAAGTCATGTTATAACAATATTCGTACAAATGAATCCGCTTGACCCAAGCTTTTTGCTGCCCTGCAATGTAGTTCCTGAGGTAGCCCTCCACCCATTTGTTCACTATCTCCATCTGTCCATCAGTCTGCGGGTGGTAGTTGGTGCTAGGTGTAAGCTCGGTCCCATAGAGTCGGAACACCTCCTACCAGAAGTGACTTAGGAACCGACTATCCCTGTCGCTCACTATGCTCTGAGGCAATCCATGCAATCGGAATACCTCTCAAAAGAAAACCTCTACTACCTGTGTAGCTGTGTGTGTGGTGGTAATCGAAAAGAAGTGGGCATACTTTGTTAACTGATCCACAACTACATATATGCAATCTCGTCCTTGGGCTTTAGGCAAGCCCGTAATGAAATCCATCGATAAACACTCCCACTTCCTGTCAGGAATTGGAAGTGGCCGCAACAATCCTACTGGGTACGTGTTCTCCTGCTTGTTCTGCTGACAAACAGGGCACTCACGCACATACTGAAGAACATCTGCTTTGAGGCCCTTCCATGTGAATCTCTCCCTAATCTGTCTGTAAGTCTTAAAATCTCTGGGATGTCCTACAGTAGGTATATCAAGAAAAGCTCGCATGATAATGTTCTTCATAGATGATCCTGGGATCAAATAAACCCTGTTCTTGTAAATGATCAAATCATTCACAAGAGTGTATCTGGTGTCAATGGTCAATCCCTCAACAGTGCTAGATGTCCATGTATCCTTGGCATACTCTGCCACAATCATATGTCGCCAATCCTCTATAATGTGGACCATGGTACTCAAATATGGCCTGCGTGAAAGAGCATCGGCCACAACATTCTGGGTGCCCTTGATGAAAGAGATGTCAAAGTCATATGCCTGTATTTTACTCACCCACTTCTGCTGATGATCATTGAGGTCTCGCTGCCCCAAGAAATGTCTCAAACTGTTGTGGTCTGTTTTGATGCAAAATTTGCTACCCACAAGATATTGCCTAAATTTTGCTAAGGCATGCATGATAGTGAGCATCTCCTTATCATATATGCCGTAAAGTCTCTCTGGTCCCCTGAGCTTATGGCTCTCATATACTATGGGGTGCTTGTCCTGCATAAGCACCACTCCAATGCCCTCGCCTGAAGCATCGCACTGAAGCTCGAATGGCTTCAAAAAATTAGGTAGTGCTAAAACTGGGCACGTAGTCATCAACCCCTTAAACCTTTCGAAACACTCCTGTGCTTCAGGTGTCCAACAAAAAGCCCCCTTTTTAGTCAAATCTGTCATAGGAGCTGCATGTCGTGAATAACCATTCATGAACCTCTGATAGAATCCACACAAACCTAGAAATCCCCTTAGCTGTGTTAGGTTTGCCAAAATAGGCCAATCTATGATAGCGCAGATCTTCTCAGGATCCATCTGCACTCCCCCTGCACTGATAATATGACCCAAGTATAACAATTCATTCATCCCCAAATCACATTTGGACTCCTTGGCGTACAAGGATTCCCTCTCCAAGATGCTGAGCACAGTCTCCAGATGAGCCAAATGCTCCTGCCAAGTCCTACTATATATAAGAATGTCATCAAAAAAGACAAGTACAAACCTCCTCAGCAGTGAATGGAAGACTCTATTCATGGTGGACTGAAATGTTGCTAGTGCATTAGTGAGCCCAAATGGCATCACTATAAACTCATAGTCTCCACAATGGCAATGGAAAGCTATCTTCTCCATGTCCTGCTCGCGAACCCTAATCTGATGATAGCCTGACCTTAAGTCTATCTTCATGAAGTAATGTGAACCATGGAGCTCATCAATAAGCTCGTCAATATGAGGTATAGGATACCTATTCTTAATGGTTTTCTTATTCAGGGCTCTGTAGTCAATGCACATTCGTAGGGTGCCATCCTTCTTCTTCACTAGAACGACTGAAGAAGCAAACAGTGATTTGCTTGGCCGAATGTGACCCATAGCCAGTAACTCCTTAATTGTTTCTTCGATCTCATCCTTCAATCTCTTAGGATGTTGATAAGGAGTAATCATAATGGGCTTAGCGCCCTCCTCAAGCTCAATAATATGCTCAATGCCCCTGTTTGGAGGTCTCCCTGGTGGAATGTCACTAAATACCTTATCATGCTTGACTCTCAACTACTGAATGTCAGGATGATACTGGGTCTTCTACTGTCCCTCCTGCATTGGTGCTAATGTGTACTCGACAGCCCACTCTACCATGTCATGTCGCATGAGCCTCTCCATCCGATGTAAAGAAATGGTTTTGATGTTGCCGTCCCGTATTGCTTTAAGAATGTGCGTCTTCCCATCTACATCAAAACGGATCTCCATATCCTTAAGACTAAGAGTGACTACCTCAAGGGAATGAAGCCACTTCATGCCCAAAACCAAATCTATGTCCCCCATGTTGACCACATAATAATTAGCCTTGAACTCATAGTTGTTCAAGCACAATGGGAGATCTCTGATCATCCGCTCACACTTGAGGGTGTAACCGTCAGCTACCTTAACTCTAATGCCCTCGAACTCTTCTATGGTGAGTCCACGCTTCTCCACAAATCTAGTATCAATAAAATTATGTGTGGCTCCTGTGTCAAGAAGGGTAATGACCCTCTGTCCTACCAAAACTCCCCAGAGTCTGAATGATCCCTCGTGTTGGATGCTAGATAGACGTGCCTCCTAAATTTGGAGCTCTGACTCTGCCTCTACCCTAGACTCTGAAGCCTCAGTGTCTGGCTCCTCAGAACAATCATGATGTTCAGAATCTTCTGATTCCTCATCCTCATAATAGGCCCACATCACCCGATTTGCTTTGCCCTTAGGTCTCAAAGGACAATCATGGTTAGCATCATATGGACCTTTGCAGTAGAAACAAAGCTTCTTCCTGCGTAGATCATTAAGAGCCTCTCTATCCAAAGGTGGTGCTGCTGGATTGGCCTTTGAATCATTCTTGAAACTTGATCTATCTATGTTGAAACCTGGTCTTTCTCTATTCCTGTTGAAGCCCTTACTGTCCCTAGATGAAGAAGTACCTCTGGAGTTAGATCTACTTGATGGGGCTGCCATCTCCATACTACACACCTTCTTCATAGCTTCCTGTAATGAAGGAGGATCAAAGCCTTTGATCCAACCTCTCAATGGTTCTGTCAATCCCTCCATGAAGAGTACTACTAGTCGCCTCTCTAAAATGTCAGGAACCATGACTGATAACTTCTGGAAGTCACCAATGTATGACTCTAGACTACCGCTTTGGCGCAACTGTGCGAACTCTCAGAAATAGGACTCTGGATCCCTCCTGTCAAAATGCTCTACCAGTCTGTCCACAAACTCTTGATAAGAATTGATTTGATCATGATGGAGTGTCACCATCCTGTGGTGCCACCAATCATGAGCTACTCCCTCAAGATGTAGTGTCACATATCTGATAGCATCTTCCTCAGCCATCGGATGCAATGTGAGAAAGGTGTCCAACTTACTGATCCAAGCATGCGCTGTGACCTTACCACTTTCATCGAACATCATGAGTGTGAGCCTGCGTTTAGCATGCTTAAGATCATTGTTCTGATGTCTAGGTCTCTTGTCCTATCTAGCCAATCTGTAGTGCTCTCTCCTCAGATTAACAAAATGATCAAAGGTCATCCTCTCTCGAACATGAGGAGGTAATAAATTCCACTCATCATCTGTAGCCAAGTAAACATCTGCAAATGAGGAATCTCCTACCTCCTCCTCTGCTGGAACTTTTGGTTCCTCTTGAAGAAACGTAAGACGTGTAGGTCTATCTGCTGTTCTGGAGTGGCCCTGCTGGGGTCTATGATTAACTGTAACATCTCTGTTATCACCTTGGTCCCCATTCTGTCTATCATGTGGTTTCATCCTCCTTATCATAGTAGTTAGTGCCTATAGTGCTTGTGTCATCTCACAGTAGGATTCTCTGGTACCCAGATCATCATTATGTCAGTGGGCCCTGGGTGGGCTACCCTCTCATTTTTTGCTCATGATAATCGTCTGCTGTTCTAACAACTCGGTACCTTCAAGCAAAGCTCTACTGCGTGTGATATACCTGTGTGTTCCCAACTCTTGTGGCTGCATAAGATTATCACACCCTTAGGATGGCAAGATTTAGCTCTGATACCACTATAATGTCCCTTACTTAGGGGCTCCTTTTGTCTCTCCACAACTCTGATATATAGCAATAAAAAGCTCTGATACCACTGTAGTATCCCTTCGAATATCATAACAAAAGCTCTGAATTGCTTATCTGAATTTCTGCAAAGTATCTTCAATTAGATAAATAAATCACAGTATAAATTCTTATTTATTTGCTCATAAGCTTACAATAGAGATCCTCTGTCAAGTATACAAAGAATATTGAAAGTACGGCCTTAATAGCCTGAATATTTCACAAATTGGTTTGAATCTAGTACGTCTCGGCCTGCTGTGTAAAAAACACAGTCGTCAACGTCGGTTATACTGCCGTCGTCGATCGACCTGTAGTCATTAACTTGCCGATGTTGATAATATGTCGACAGATGTCAGTCTCTGTAGGTCCCTGTTCACCGATGTCGGTGCCTGAAATTTTTGTAGGTGTGTACAGATTTTCACGGATCTGTATGGAAGTCGTACGGCCGCTGATGTCACATGACCTATATGCTTGATCCTGATTTATAGAATTATGGGCTAATACAAAGATCTATATCTAGATAATTCTTGAATCAAAAACCCAAAATAATGAAATACCTATAAACCCTTGTGATAGCTTCTGTGTGAAGTTATCTCTCAAACTTGTAAACACCTGTGATAACTTTTGTATGAAGTTATCTCTCAATTTGGCAATAGATCGGCTGATCTTTCACAACCTCTGAATCGCACACAATGAAGAGTTGACGTTCTTCAATGTAAATGGAATCCTGGAACCCTTGGCTCAGTCTTCACAGAAGAATTTCTTAACAAGAATCAATATCAATAATATTCATGAATACAAACTCTCTCCCATGAGAGATTCTTATACACCTCCAAAGGTGTGCTTGCTAAAATTAGATTCCCTTAAATTAGACTGGGGCTTCCTTAAATTAGAACTAGCGTCTTAAAATTAGACCAATTCTTAAATTAGAATTAGGATCCTAAAATTAGACCCAATAATTAACAATTAATAATTAATTAATAATTAATAATTAATTAAAATTAGATCAAATAATTAATATTTGATTAAATCAATCAAATATTAATATCTCCCTTAATTCATGTCTGAAAGAGCCCAAATGAAAACCGACCCATCTCCATCAAGACCCTCTATCCATCCCATCAGCCTACGAGGGTCGCATAATAGGCTAATCATCCACTCGAAAAGATGTCAACTAGAAGGGGACATGACATGGTTTGTCAATGCAAGTACGACCTTTGTACTCATGGTTGTAAAATTGAAGGATGATAATAAATCTAAGGCTTCAAAAGGCTGTTATTCGAAACATAGAAATGAAATAGTAAATATTATGTCTAACTCTAATGATGATTTTCAATATTTACAAGGTTTAACTCCTAAAAACATATTTAGCATAAGATATAACTATAAAATGATGTACCTCTTCCTAATGTTCGCTTGTACAGGTTATCTATGCTATAAAATGAATAAAAGGAGAAGAAAGTTCAAGAGTTTCTCAAGAGAGGGGTAATATGACCAAGCACTTCTACATGAGGTTCACCAATTATTTTTGTGCCAAAGAAACATGGCACCTAGTATATGTGTATATATTTCCAATCATTAAATAAGATTATGGTGAAAAAATACTACCCTCTTCCTCATATTGATGATCTTTTAGATCAATTTTTTTCAGTAATTTAGACCTAAGAAGTAGTTATCACCAAGTTAGAATTAATAAATATGATATTTAGGAAACATCTTCCAAAACTAACCAACACCTTTTTGAGTGTATTATTATGCCTTTTAGGTTTTTTAATGCTCACACAACTTTCATGTGGGTTATAAATGATGTATTTATGCCATTGATAAATTATTTTCTAATATTATACTTAAATTATATTTTGATTTTTAGTGAAAACTGGTAAGATAATATTAACATATTAATAAAGTCTTAGAAACTTTGAAAAGGGATAAATTATATCTAAAAATGTTTAAATGTGAATTTGACAAAAAAAAACATATATTATATTTAGGCTATGTTGTATATGATTGTAAACTGAAAATTGATCCGTCTAAATTTAAATCCATAATGAAATATCTAAATCATAATGATGTAACTATAGTTAAAAGCATCCTAGGGACATTCCAATATTAGAAGAAGTTTATTGCTAACTTTTCATTGATTACATCTACTTTTTGTGCTTTGACAAGTATTAAATAGGTATTTTAGTGTGGAGACAAGAATGAAAAATCCTTTGACATGATGAAATAAAATATATGCATAACCCCAATGTTATCACTTACAGATTTGCATCAGCGATTGAAAATTCAAACCAATGCAAGTGATTATGCTAAGGGTGTAGTTCTAATGCTAAAATGAAATCATGTTTGTTACTATTCTAAATCCTTCACAAGTGTGGTAAAAGGATATCATACCTACGATAAAGAGTTGTATGATTTTTTTCAAAGTGTGAAAAAATGGAAGCATTACTTAATGATCAAAGAGAAGATCATTCATACAGATCACTAACTTTTTCAATATATCCAATCATAGTCAAAGATACAAAAAGAGAGAGAGGCAATTTCAGTGGATGGATGTTTTGAAACAACTCTATCTTGTGATCAAGTATAAAAATGCTATAGAAAACAACATATCTTATATGATTTAACGACCTCTTATGGTTGTATCTATTATTCTTTTATCATAATTTATTAATGCATGAAATTTATAATGAATAATATGCTAGAGATGTTGACTTTAAGTATATTTACAAATATCTAACCCATTTAAAGATGGTAAAAGAATTGGACTATCACATGCATGACTTATTCATGTATCATCTTGGTAAGTTATGGAACTCAAAATATGGAAGATTCCTTGTGATTAGGGTATCAAATACTTCTCTTATTTTAGGTCATTTTACAATTGTGAAAATAGTTGCATAGTTGCAAATATTTTGTTATTGGCCTTAGATGTATGAAAATGTAACCAAATATGTTAAAGTTTGTATTATTTGTGCAACTCAAAACAATAGTAATAGGAAGTTGGGCTTGTATACACCACTTATTATACCAACCCTTCAATGTGAGAGTGCTTCTAAGGACTTTATGGGTGGCTTGCCTATGTTTTGAAATAATCATGATTATTTGTATGTGGTTATGTAAAGATTTGGTAAAATGTGTATATTGGTGTCCTGTCAAAAAAATTTCATAGGTGAGAAGACTTCACACATATTCTTCCAAAAAAAAATGTTCATTTTAGTTTTCATACATCCATTATTTATAATAAAGATTATCGATTCATTAAGAATTTTTCCTTAGATTTATGTGAAATGATGGGCATAAATCTCAAGAAGAGAACTACCTTTCATCCATAAATTGACATTCAAATAAAATTGGTCAACCAAACAATGTATCATTTGCTTTGAGAGTATTGATGTAATCATCCCAAAATTTGGGATGAACATTTGAGTTATGTATATCATGCTTATAATCATGCCACACATTCTTCTATAGTTAAATTTAATTTCGAGAATCATTTTCGTTATTTTCCTAAGTCTCCCTTGGACTTCACTTTTGGATCATAAAAAATGATGAAGATAAATAAATAAATTCATTCAAAATATCCAATAACTTCATAAACATGTCTGATAGTAATTAGAGAAGAACCAAGCCAAGTACAAGGCTAGGCATGATAAGCATCATGTTTATCATCACTTCCAAAATATAATCAAGCATTAGAAAAGGATAAATATACTTCTCCCTCCTTAGGTGAGGTAATCCAAATGGATAATGGGTCTGAGATGATGTAGTTTTTGGATGGGTTTTCATGTTATAATCAAGTACTAGAATAAGGAGAAGACAAAATGAGAACTACTTTCACTACCAAGTGGGGCACTTTTACACTTAAAAGGATGCCTTTTCACCTTATTAATGGATGAGCAACATTGTAACTTGCTATGGAATTCAATTTTTAGGGATTACTTGGTAAGTACATCATCATTTGTATGGATGATCTCATAGTGTTCTCAATGAACATAGTTGATCATTTGGATGATACAAAGAAGGTGTTTAATAGATATACAATATATGGACTATCATTGAATCCAAAGAAAATCATCTTTGGAGTTATCAATGTGAAATTCTAAATTCATTTCGTTACCAAAGATAGGATTACCATTTACCCATAATGAGTCTAGGTTATTTCAAAAATAAGCCATCCTAATAATAAGAAATAATTGAAGTCTTTATTTGGTAAGATAAACTTTTTGAGAAAGTTAATTTTTATATTTGCATAGATTTTCAATCCAGTAAATGCCATATTATATTAAGATTCCAAAATAAAATAGATAACTGAAGTTAATAAGGATTTTAAGATATAAAAATAGCTATTATTCAATCCCTAGTTATGATTAGTCATGATTTCATGAAATATTTATTTATTCATTCATTTTTTAGAACACACCATAGCAATGGTACTCACATAAGAGGTAAATGATAATGAATATCTAATTGCCTTCATGATTACTAATTTAAAATGTTTATATCTATAATTTTTAATAATAGATAAGTAGATATATACACTAATCAAATATGTAAAGAAGTTAATACATATCCAAAATCCTAACCTTCAAGATAATAGACATAATGATTTTATTGGATAAGGCAAATGATAATAAAACACAACATGATAAGTTCTCTTTGTCATAGATTGGGCTAAATCAAATCTCTTATATCTTGGGTAATGATGCTTTTGGTGTAAATGACCTCCAAGGTAATTATCTTTTTTCTCCAATGAATGGGGATTTTTTGAAACATTATTTCATGGCTACTCCTATTAGGGACACTTCTGAATGACCATGAGTTTGACCTTATATGTAGTGTATATTATATTTATTTCTTTATAGAGTATACTTCATGAATTCTATCATTTTCTTTCTTAGATTATCTTTCTATCTTTTCTTGATTAGTTTCCTATTTTTAACATTTGATTTTGTAGTTAGTTTTTATGCTTGCTAGATTAGTATGATTCAAAAAGGTCAAAATAATGAAAACTATTTCTTATGATGACATAGTAAAAATTATCCCAAGAGAGGGTAAACAAAAGGTACTTACAAATTGGTATTCATTAGGGATTGCTTCAGATGGATCTAAAGCTCCAAAATTAAGGTATGTATTAAGAATAGAATCAAGTTCTTATCTAAATGAATCAGTTTAATAGCTCTTTGAAAGTTAATCTAATGTATTCATGTAAATTTTAGAGAGACTTTTCATATTCAAGTTATTGATTACACTCTTTCACGTTAAAACTAAGATGAGAGATAATAAAATTTGAAATGGATATATTCTATTATGGATGTATTGATAAAAATTAGTATATTTATACATACACCCAATCAATAATTGGTCCAAACCCTTTTTTCATCTAGTTTTCTAAAAAAAGATAAATGAATAGATCAAAATATATAAGGTAATGGAAGGAGGGTTATTCAAGGTATCTATATCAGGGCTATATATGCCTAGATGGAGATAGAGAAATTATTAGAGTGGAGTATAGGTATCTTTATCGTGGCTATGGATGCCTACATTACAATAAAGTAATACATAGGATACTTTACTGTTGTTATAAAATAAATAAATCAAAATGAAACATGTATTTTCTATCTAGTTCTTTGTCAAAATTATCATAATAAGGGGTAAATAAATTGTAAACAATCACACACATATCTGAGAAATAGAAAAGGGTTAATATGTTAGTTGTGGGAGTTGTAGTCTCTTTTAGTTAGTTAGTCTATTTTATCTTTTCTTACAATATCTAAAATTATGTTATAATACATTAATCAAGATTATTTTTCTCAAATACTCATGAGTATTTCCCCATTGAGTCACCATTTATTGTGCTCCAACACCCCCATTTTAATAATTTAAAATCAGAACCCATTATTATTATAAAATATTCATTTGTGTTCTTGATGAACCTTAGAATTCCAATATTGACATAATCCATGTAGCCAATGGTTATTATAGGTCTAATTTTGAATTTCAAAATTAATGTCAAAGCTTGCAAATTCTATGAAATTGTTCTATTTATCTCTTTTAATTTTCATTTCGAATACTTATTCCAAGTTAAAATTATAGATTTAACTAAAGTTAGAAAAGTTGTATTCTATTCCATCTTCACTTTCATATGAATGCAAGGATACTTTCGACACTCGAAATTATCTAGTCCCTATTCTCAATTTACCTGGAAATGGATTCATGCACATATTTAACCTTTTCTTCTTTGATTTTTTACATGGAAAATGGTTCTTATTAAGGACTTGACTATGTTACTTGCAAGATAAAAATATTTTTGGTTGGTCTTACATGTTGATATTATTTTTCATATATAGAAAGATACAAATCATGATATTTTTAATAATAAAGTTACAAAAAGTGATTTTCTTGCGATTAATAAGGATACATTTATCTCTAGTATTTTATTTCATATCCCAGTCTAGGTGAAAAAAGTCTAGTTCTATGTGGAGCACCTCCACACTCTTTTAGACCACCCAAGGATCATTCCATTTATAGTTAGTTGGATGGTTCTAGATCCTCCAAATCATTGTTCTCCGTCTCATGGTTTGGATTAGAGGTTTTGTCATCATCGTTCTAGGAAGAGGGAGAGCGACTTTCCTCGTTCATGTTGGCCTTAGCCTCTCCATGATGGTGTGTTTGATTTTATTGGAAGAAATGATAGTAGCGGCTAGGGTTCTTCTCTCCAAAATAGATTTTCAGAATTATTTCTTGCCATTTCTCCTTTTTAGTATGCCAAGGAAATTGAAGAAAAATAACTGACTGATCAGTGGGAGACTTTTCTTGACAAAGTGGACCTACAGGTAACAATGGTTGGAGGGACAACCCTAACAAACCCTGTCATTCACCTCCATCAGCTGTCATATTCATCAATACCATTCAATAACCTTATTCCTTATGTGTCATGATCCTTTTTTTTTCACTTTTTTTTATTTATCCATATTTTTATTATAACTATAATTATTATACAACCTTAATTTTGACACTATTTTAATATACTTTATATTCTTCAAACTTTCTCCAATTAAATATGACATGTATTCCGGAGTGTGATTCTCTACATTTTTTCTAATTAAAATATCATTTATTCTATTAATAAAAGTAGACGTTTCAATAAAAATATATAAATCACCTATAGCATATGTCAGCGTAAAAATAAAGGACACTATGATGATTTACCACCACTTTCACATTTTTCAAACTGAAATATATAGGCGCAATTTACATTACATTGAGAAAACATTAACCAGAATTATAAAGGAATATTTTTACAGTATTGTCGTCACCCGGACCCGTGAATCTATATAACAATCATGCTTGTCACTCAATGTAATTATTTGTGCCCACTATATTATATTTTATACGAACTTCTACGAATCAACTAGTTAACTCACCCAATTATTTCAGAAATGTCTCATGCTTTGCTATGAAATTCTTCAAGTTATATGTAAGGCTCTAATTACCACTTCCCGGGCTAGGAATAGACCTCCGAACCCGTTTCTTGTTAACACCCTTCTCTTGCTGCATGTGATTCGCTACGCCACTTTCATTTGATTTGACGATATTCAAAATTTGCATGTGACCCACCCCTGGGGTGGGCTCCGATTCTGAGAGCCGTTGCACTTTAACAATGGCGTTTCTTCTGTGATTCAGCTGATGAGATTCTTTGTTTGAATTGCCTCGATTCGATTCTCCTGAAACCTGAGCGTCAAGTTGTTAATGTTGTGGTTTTTGGAAGGACTCCAGGGCTTCTATCTCACCCTCGTCGCTAAGGTAGTCCAGTTTTATCTGGGAGAACCTTCGAATTTGGGGTGGAGCTGCATTCACTCACCATAACCATGTTGAGGTTGGGATTATTGTGCCGCAGTTGTCTTGCTCCGCTACATGGAACAAGAAGCAAACATAGCAGACTTACCAACATTTTCATATGCCCCTTCATCTTATATCTCAAAGAAATGAGGAGGCCAGAGAAAGAAAAAGAGAGAATTAAAAGAAAAAAGATTAAATGTGGTATAACAAGGAGAAGATAGAAAGCTTTGATTGAGGCGAATACATGCTAATGAGGGGTATTTAAATGAAATAAATATCATGGTGTTATTGTTGTTACTGTGGTCAGATATGACTACCACCCATGCAAACTTTACTCGGTAGTGCAATGGTGTCACAAATTATCCAATGACAATTGAGGACTGCAGGACTCTTTAAAAGTCCTTCAAACATCCAAAAATCAAACTTGAAGTTCCACACAAAACTTCTGTTTTGGACTTACGTGATAGATTTGTAAAATTCACCTGTTGTTATTGAAACCAAATATTTTAACATTCATGTGTTCTTGGAGAATAATATTTTCACCTAATTATACTTAATTGAAAAATGTGCCACTCCTCTTAATCTTGACTACCTTTTTTATGACAAATCTTCCTTATTAGATTAAATATAATGTAACTATTATAAGCTTCTCGCACCACTAAAGAAAAGGAAAAAAAGAGAACAAATATTTTGAAGAAAAGAAGAGAGAAGAAGGGTATATAGTCAAAATTATTTTAAGAAAGTATGTGTAGCGATTTTAATTATTTTAAATAAAAATTAAATGATATGAGAAATAAAGATTTCATTTAAAAAAATAGATATAATAGATTAATATTTGAGAAAGAATTTAATAAAAATTATTTGATATCTAAATAAATTTAAATGAAAAGAAGTTATATAATTTAATTTAAATAGTTTAATTATTTGATGGCATATGAAGTTTTAAACTATGAAATGTCAAAAGTTTTGTAATGTATTTTAAATTATATATATTAAATTAAAAGTATTAATATTGGGCCATTTAGGTGTCACATGAATATCAAGTTTGATTTATATTTATTGGCTTGTCTTCCATAAACAAATATAAAAAAAATATTACTATTAATATTACAAGTCATGTGTTGTTTAGATATATGTCTTCATTCTTATCTTTTTCATGGGTTATTGTTAATGATAAATAACTAATATCATTTGGCCTTGTAAACGAGATTTTTTATGATATTTTTTATTGAAGAAATCTGTTAAGAATATTTTTAAGATTTTTTAATAATAAAATTGTTGAGAAAGTATTTTTAGAAGGTTTTTGAATATTTTTGTCGAGATGGTTTTTTGAGAATATATTTTTCAGTGCATTTAAATAAAGCGAGCAAGACCATTACATCGAATATGTGATATTCACACATTAAATAGATCTACCATATTCAAAATCAACTTTACAACAGATCATTTATTATTACTTATATACGATACATAAAAAATATATTATTATCATGACTCAATACTATTAATTAATTATTAAGATTGAAAATATAAAAAATAATATTATATATATATATATAGACAATAAATAATGAATCCATATTCAATATAACATATTAAAAATCACAATAAAATAAAAATATGTATCTCTTTTTATACTTTGTTAAGTATTTATGAATCTAATATATTTAGAAGATCCTTGTAATTTCACACCTAATCATTTCTCTTCTTTTATAATTTTTTTTTGAAAAAAATAACTTGTAAGGAATATAAAAATTAATGTCTATAATATTTTTCTTTTCTCCGGGTTAAAAAAAAAAAAAACAATATTTTCTCTATATAATAAGATCCTATGAGAGCATCCCATCCCGTGTCACTCCTTTCTATAATAAATGGTGCATCAACTTATTAGACACGTCATGTTTCAGAAAATGTGAAACCCAAAATATATCAATATAAACACAACACTGGAGAATATTGATAGTTTTAAAATGTAATCCAGTGATCGTGCCGAACCATTTTTGATGCGCAGTGCAGCTTGAAAAACAATTCCTGATATTAATATGTATCAGAAAATTGAATGCTGCGTAGAGTGCATTTTCTTGTGGGAACTGCACTAAAAAAATTATATAATAATTTTATTGATCACAAATTCCCCAAATATAATTAGGTGCATCGATAACATAGAGCACCTATAGCTTATAGATCCTTAACATCAAATTTTATTTCACATAAGTTAAATTATAATTTTATTTATATATATATCCAAAGTTAATTCAAGATTTTGTATGACACAAATTATATTATTATAATTAATTTTAATAGTTACATTTGTAATGCTAGTTATTTGGAAGAAGCATGGAACATACATTAGGATATATGTATTTGTATATGTATATAATGTGTATATATATATACACACATACATATATAGAGTTTTAATATATTAAAAAATATTGTATCTATTTTAAAATTAGGTTTAATATCAATAATGTTATATCAACACTTAATATTGTGGAATATGCATTTTATTTATAATAAATATTTTTTTAATCTTTTAAAATTAACTGAAATTTAATATTTTGATATAAAATGTTGAATATATAAACTTTATAAAAAAAATGTTATTGATTTTATCATCTGTAGAATATATAATAATTATCAATTATATAAAAATATATTTAAATTGAGTGATTTCATTTAAAACATTTAAAATTTAAATTTAAGTATATAATAAGTTTATAATAATTAATAGATGGCCTAAAAAATTAATGTATTAAAAAATAACTTTAAAAAAAAAATTATCTTTATAAATTTATAGTTTATTCAATATAAAATATTCATAAATATTCTTGTAAATAATAGATATAAAATCAATAAATAATAAGGGTGCATAGCATCATCTCCCTACTGGAAGTAGATATTAGTTTTGATGGTATGACAATAGTGTTTGAAATCAATGGTTGTGTCAAGGAAAGTTTTCAATATTTAAGACATAATTAAAAGACTAAGTTATCAATATTTTAAACTTTACATTGTCAATAGCTGAAAGAAGAAAGAAGTTAGGGTGTGGAGCAAAAGGTTATTGATTTAATAAAAAAACCTATAAGACAAAATATTAATAGTAAAATTAGAAGTGAATAAACAACATTCTATTTTTAGATGTTTGATACATACTGACAATATTTTAGCCTACTTTAAGCCTAAGGCTATAACTTTGAGAAGTGTTTTGGTTCTCAACATGTGGAGAGATATATTAGCATATTATGTTCATTCTTCAATATAATATAATAAATGAAAGATTATTTTTAGATAGGTAGATGCTCTTTATTTTGATCATTTATTATTCTTAGTAAAAGAATCCTAATATTTCCTATACTAATTTATTTACCACACGTGTTTACAAATTTTTATGGTGTATTATTTTTTTTTTGTTACATTTTTGACAATATTACAAAAATATAGTAACACATAGAATTTTGTGTAGTTAGTGTCACTTACAACCTATGTGGCCCTTCTCTAAGTGTGGAAAAAAAAAACCTTAGGACTGCCACTTAAAAACCCAATGTTGTATAATGAATAACCAAGATTTAGCATTCTCCATAATAATTGTTAAATTCTAAGCTAAAAGGACAAAAATATATAAATTAAAAAGAGAAAGAAGAAAAAGACCCACAAATTAAAGAATATAATCATAATCTGATGAAAAAACATTGGTTTACCATTTTTAACCCAGTCTTCACCCAAAAATTTGGCCAAAACCCAAACAAATTAAAGCCTTTTCAATGTTAAAATTCATCATCAAATTGATGATTTCTTAACGGTAGATCGAGCCACACTCACTCCGATGATTGGTAAATGAAAACAAAAAAATCGTTTGGAATAAAATCATTGATTTTTTTAAATAATTTTTAATCACAGAGGAGCAAACAAAGGAGTGGA
This sequence comes from Torreya grandis, assembly GCA_037957365.1. Taxonomy (NCBI): domain Eukaryota; kingdom Viridiplantae; phylum Streptophyta; class Pinopsida; order Cupressales; family Taxaceae; genus Torreya; species Torreya grandis. Next base: position 249,886 of record JARHVA010008231.1, on the reverse strand, counting down.
TTAGTAGGATTTCTATATATAACATTTTGGAAAACGGAAAATAATTCGAATCCATAGTTTGGAACTTGCTACATGTTTCGCTTCAAAGTAGTGAGCATTTGAACAATAAAAAGTTTAATCTTATCTTTTGTATGGGATAGGCATTAATCAACAAAGCTTTGCTCAACCTAACACCACGATCTATAGGATTCATTATAATGCTTCTATTAAATGTGCCAGATAGACAGTTGGTCGAATAGGGTTTCAGAGACAACTAAAATTGTTGAGGGATAGCTCTGAAAATCCTAGTCATTTCTTTAGATATGTCATTATTTTTCCTTATATGTCATAAGAAGAGGGGTACTCTTGAAATAATTGAAGAAATCTAACTACTAATTCATCTATGTGATAGAAATTTAATCCATCTATGCTCAATTCCCATTCTAAAATCTAAATGAGCAGAATCTTGGGTAGTAAAATGGCATACATGTATAAATTATAAAATCTATATTTTGACTTGAAATTCTTCATAAGGGACAATGATAAGCGCATATTTTGATCTATGAGAAACTTTTGCTTCTTCCTTAGAATTGGAGATATTGACATATTATGCTAAAAGTAGAAATAGTATAACTAAAGGATAAAACATTTCATTTATTGTGAGCGAGTTGGCATTATAGGGAGCGAGTTGGCATTAGAAACAATGGCATCAAAACCCAAGATTATAGATGAGCTCCTCAAAGAATTTTTAGGTATAAATACTTTTAAAGTGATTCTTATTTTACATGCTACATATTGCTTAATTCTCTCTCCCTCATCAAATAGTGATTTTTTATTTTTATTTATGAAAGCCTAATTTTTAAAAAAAAATTATGATGGGTTATAACATTCTAAATCTATTAAGTATATATGAGAATGTGAACATGCTTTATTATAGTATCAATTGAGTTCAAGCCTATTTTTTAGTAGAAAAGGAACAAACCTACTATTAGAATTAAGCATTTCTTATATAATCCATATAAAGATCAATCCAGCCTAGGTCCTAGACTTGAGTTTACTAGTGACTATGTTGTGTATGTATACGTGTGTGAAAGTGCATCAATTGTAGATATGTATGTAAAGGATACCTATCCTCTAAACAAAAGAACAACTACAAGCTTGCCCTCACATATCACCTCCAACCCCATATTCTAGGTGATCTTTCTCTTTATTTTCGAGTCCTTTCCTTAACAGTTAAGACACTTGCCTCTAGAACTGGTTTTGGATTGGGTTCAAGTCGATCTTCACAAAATAATTTAACAATTATAAGTTTCCTATATTTGAATTGGATTGGGTGTCATGCATAATGTCCTACAGAATAAAACTCTATGAAAAGTGAAAACCCATATTCAAAAAAGATAGAAATTCTAAAATTTCACCTAAAAACATAAAGGTGAAGATGAAGTTAGATTTTTAAGTCGCTGCTAAAAATACACCAATTTGTTATGTTGAACATGAGAGCCATAAATCCAACTCTCAGAGTTTTGGAAAATTTTTGCCGAGTCTAAGAGCTTCAAACAATAGTTATAGGTATGTTGCAAAAATAACAAAACCAAGGTGGTAGATACTCTACTTCCTCTGCTTACAAGGATAGAGCCTTGGGCCATCTTTTCACCATGAATGCATAGTGGTACATTTACACTCACACAAAGAACACTAAACTGGGAATGATTGTAGGCCTTACACAGAATCACAAATAATGTGGCTTCTATAAATGATCCAATATATTTACATAGTGATATACAAAATATATCATTTTCATGGTTCTTAACAAACATATAAGTGAGTAACATGGAAAACATTTTAAATATGTAAAAAAAAGGCTGGATATCTATATAAAAAATAAGCCTAGGGCACATCATAAAGCATTTGAACACTGGAGGAGTAAATGGGCTTAAATCCAACATTAGGTCCATAGTCAAATAGAGGCTAGAATTTTTTATGACAGCATTTGAGGAGACTTACTAGAGATATCAATTGTATTACTTTGTCCCAGACAAAAATCTATCTGGATAAAGTAGAGTTTCTCAAATTATCTATGTTATGGTGGTCATTCATAACACCTAGATTAATTTCATGGAAATACTATTATTTCAGGGGCTTTAAGGCATCCACATTCCACACACCTATAATTTACATTAGTTAAAATTGTTTAATGCTTCGAACAAATAATATAATGTTTCATTGGCATTATGGCCTTTAATACCAATGCATGGTGATCAAACACACCACTTTCATAAATGATTGCTCATGTTTATCTTTGCTCATAGGGAATGTAAATAGAGAAAAATAATAGTGACACAAAAGGGAAATTGACCATGTACATACAACCAAACAATAAATTTTTTTGCATAGGGACTGCAAATAAGCTTGGATTGCTCATCCGCTACCATTTTGGCATGCCATGGCTTCATTGACATTCAAGGGAGGTGCATGTTGATTACAGTGAAAAAGTCCATAACATATAAATGTTTCATCCAATCAAATGTAATAAATTAACATGATTTTATGCTTGAGCTATGTAACTTGCATCTTACCTTTGGTTATTTAGCTTCATGTTTTTCAACATAGAAAACACAGCTATACCATTGGGTAAGGGATGAGAGATTAATGACAAGTTAAAGTGTAATGAAAGGTATAGTACTTCCCTTTGGGACTAATAATATATAAAATAAAAATATATTTACCTAATATTAATCGTTTTCATCTTTCTCATTTAGATGTCTGATTTATTAAAAAAATAATATTATTGCTTATGTTTGAAATAAAAAAAGGAACATTATTGATATATATATATATATATCAATAATGTTCCTTTTTTATTTCAAACATAAGCAATTATATATATATATATATATATATATATATATATATATATATATATATATATATATATATATATATATATATATATATATATATATATATATATATAACACAAATGAGGTATATTTTGGGAGGCACAAGCGCTCCATGTCAAATAATAAACTAGCATTTGTCGTGAAAGTGTAAGGAAAGCTCGAGGAATTGTATATATATATTTGATTATATCTCATAAGTATTAATATGAATTATATGTTTCAAATATATTAAATTATATATCTCTATATGTATAATTGAAAGGAAATGATTAAATAAAATAAACAATCGTATAACTATGTGGTTTATTGTAGTATAAGGAATCATCAGTAGAATATCCTCCATGGATGTGTAAAATACACTTTGCTTATAGCTATGTATAATATACACTATTTATTACATTTTAATTAAATAATAAAGAACAAGCATAAATAAATGATATTCAATGATCCATTTACACATGATTGTTACAGTATATAGCATTGATATAAACTATTTTCCAGCGATACCCAAAGCCTATATAATTTAACAATAGTATATACCATTAATATAAGCTTTTTTATTGTAATATTCAAAGACTAAATAAGCTAATGACATACATTTAATCTAAAAGGCATTTTCATACATCTATGTATAATAAATTCATTAAACTTCAGCTTGAATTTAATTTTATATTTTTTAGAAATCATAACTTGTATACTTGTAATTTTATAAATTTAAAACAACACATAAGACAAAAGATCAAATAAAATCAAGGAAAAGGCATATGTATCACTTATCATATGAATCATTAGGTATGAATCCATCAATTTTCAATAGAAATACCAAATAATATAATTGTTGTTAGAAAATCATGATGGAAAAAGATTCTAAATGAATTAATTATTATGAGTGAGATCAGATGCTTTCATATCCATATCAAAGGCTTCAGAACACCTCCATATATATAGATTTAGGGATCCTTTGAGGGATAGTTGATAGTACTTCCCTCATTCATTCATATCCTCTAAATAAAAATAACATGAATTGATTGTTGCAAGTAAAATTAGATGTTCTCATATCCCTCTCGATCTGCTCATTCATCTCCTTTACTTTAATAAGTGCTATCCAAAAATGGGTCCACACTAATATTAAAAACTAAAAACGTCTCGGGATGCTACTTTCATGAACATAGGAAAATCTCAATAAAATTGCCCATGGATTGATTGTTACCACTTGTTTTATCACATGTTATCATTGTTTATGTTTTTTTGTCATTATAATTTCTTCAACTTTTATGTCAGTTCAATAACACGTGTTATTAAACATAACGAATAATCACCAATTGCCTTGACACTTCATAGTTTGAGGAGCGATTACATTAGGTTTAGGAAATATTTCTAGATAACAATAGTAGTGAATGAATTCCTAATTCCATTCAAATATTTTCAGAAGTATGATGGTGACTTACCTTCATTGATAAGGATAAACGTGTAAATATAAGAATATAAGTGATTCTTATTTCCATTATAATAATATTCTGTAAGAAAATATCAGCTTGTTCAAAATTCCTTATCTCCCACCCTTAAAATACAAGTAAATGAATTATTAATGGATCAAATATGTGAAAATCCCACACATGAAGAGTTTCACTGTAACAACATAGATTTACTACCAACACTATAGTATTATATTAATTAAAAGAGTTGGACTTACAAGAAAACGCTGAAGTACTTATCTTCATGGAAGCAATAAATAGACACTGGTTATCAACTACCAAGTCTCTTTGAAGAATTAATTTTCAAGCACACAAAACATTAGAGGGTCATTCTATTGAAGAACAAGGTAGTATAAATTTTTTTGTGCCAATGGACATCATAGATATGCTCACAAAAGTGGTTATGATTGAAATGTATTGAAATAATAATGTAGTAATTAGTGTAATAATATCAAACAATAAAGAAATAAAATTTATCAGTTTACTATTGTAAATTGGTCCAATGTTTTAGAAATGAATATGGTCCAAAGAATATTCGCTTGATAAACATCATAAAATATAGTACTTCCTAGTTTAAACCGATCCTGATAAAGAAAGAGAATGAAGTATAATCTTCCATGACTCATTTCAACTCAGCTTTGGCTTTCTTCACAGATGAATCTATTGGACCTTCAATAAATAAAAAATAAAATATGTTGATTCAAACTAATTGCCTCAACATATATTCCACTCAGTTATTGGTGAAAACCATTCAAATGTAGAAACTTACACAATAGAGGATTAGACTAAAGCATTGCATGGTGATTCCATTCTTGATCAGTTTGCCCCCACAATTACTTTACATGAACATATTTTGAAATTCAAATACATTCCTATAAATTATAAAAGTGGTGACATATTTGAATGTGAAATGGAAGATGATAGTGGGAAGCAATGCTAAGTTAGCAGCTATGGGTATTAAGTGAGGCTTAACTATTGGTTTACACTATTTCAATTTATAAAACCCCTCTTACCAATATAGAAACAATACAAAATTTATATATGTGAATATTTTACATATTATATCATATATACAAACTATATTATATAATATCTATATATTAATATTGATACTGATATTAATAATATTTTGTATTTAATTTATTATAATATTTTTTTAGGAATTTTTTTCTAACTTCATATTATTTAAAATATATAACTACACCTAATTTTTTTGTAGATCATTAGCGCTTCCATTTTTTTAGTAGGTTTCTTGTTGGATATTTGAATTCATTGATTTTTTGTTAGTTTTTTGAAATAAATATTTACAATCAGTTTGTTTACTCTAATATTTAATTGTGATAAGGACAACCATTATATGGTTTAAGCACTAAAATAGTTTTGCATATTTTTTTGAGGCATTAAATTCAACAATATTTATGAGACCGCTCGATGCCCCTAAACAACACGATGGATGCTAAGTGACTTGTGCTTTCAGTCCCTTTTATATTAAGTGGAGGGAGGCATTTGGGTTTGAGTAAGTATCTACTAATGAATTGCACAATTTTTTTTTCTTGTTCTTTTATCTCTTGTAACTTTTTTCTGTGCCTTTTAGGATCTCTATAATTATATTTGTTTAAGGGCCCTTAGAATGTTATAACTAATATTGCCTTTTTGATGACATTTTTTCCTTTGTACCAGTTCTATCTAGCCCTTCGTGTAGGCTCATTTAGGGAGTGGTCACTCGTATGAATCCTAGTTTTTAAAATCTTCTCCTAACCCTAAAGAGTTTAAAATATATGTGAAACCAAAAAAATAAAAAATAAAAAACCGTCACTCAAACATAGCTCACATGTAAGGCTATTAGGCCCTGAGGTTGCAGGGGCTTATTCCATTACCTATCACATCATCAATTTCTCACCTTCCTACATCATTAACCTTGCATGAATTTGTTTTGCCCTCAATTTCAATGCATATCAATAAGATCTAATGCAAATTATTTGGTGTAGCATGAAGCTTTTACAGACATTTTATGTTCTTTATATAGATTAATTAGTTGGAATGTCATTTGTTAATCCCTCAATCAATGAGGTATGGATGTCCTTGCCTCCTACTATTGTCAACTAATAACTTACAACTAACATGATCAAAACTACCATTCCCATGAAACCAACTTCCAAAATAGCATCAACTAAATATTCTCTTATTTTGTCTCTTGTGAGATGAATCTATAGGGGTTCACCAACCATATAAGACTCCAAATTAAATATAAGTAATAATGTTATTATTTATTAAAAGATAACATAACCCCAAATTTATAAACATTAGTGATTCCTAAAGACTAATTTTGAAATTCTAAATAGAGTATTCAATAGGATAATTATAGTATAGGATGTTGTATATCAAAGTTAACTGTATTAACTTAAACTACTTTTCAATTAGATTTAACCAAATTTATCTTAATAATATTGTAAAATTAGAATAAATTGAAGAAAATAATATTCTATATAATAATTTTAAAATGTCAAGAGAGGGTCCTATAAGAATATTTGATTTTTTAGGTAATATGGAGGCAGTAAGTAGAAACAATCCCAAATATAAAATTTTAGATAGTAAGGTGAATAAAATGAAAAAATTAAAACATATAGAATTTTTTTTGGATGACCATAACTATAACACTCCTTTATTGTCACAATAAGAAACATAGCACTAGATTTATGTAAACCATCAGATACAATGGAACTAATTTGGTAACCATTTCCTATACTCCTGAGCTTCGAAAAAATATTAATTTTCCTAGATTCTTTGTGAATCATTATCAAATGGATCTCATTCCTTATAACCCTAATAACATATCAAAACCTTGATATTATTTAAAAATTACATCATGATAATGGAGCCATGTGTTATCTCTCTATTATTATCAAAAAACTAGGAATTTTAATAGTTTGGAAATAAAAAATAAAATAATAAGTTATTACCTAGGAAGTCAATTCTTATGTAAGTGTTCTGACCTTTATCCTTTTAATGAATGTAAAAAGTAATAAATAATATATACTCTTATATAAATTTTTGACATCTAATTTTGAAAATGGGAAAGGTTTTTTTTTTTAAAAATGAAATCCTGGCAAGTTACAACCTTATTAGTGTTAAATTTGACACACAATGAGAGTGAAAAGTAAAATAATGAAGACTTTAAATAATATGGGACCTAAAATAAAATTTAAAAATGAGCAACTGAGAAGTTGAGAAAAACCATAGTGGTATGACTCTAATATAATAGAATCATAGTCATATAACTCTAATAGATTAGAACCATAGTAGTACAAATCTAATATACCAAAACATTAATAGTATGACTCTAATAGACTAGAATCATAGTGTTATGATTTTTGAAATATAGAACCATACTACTACCTAGAGGAGAAGTAAAACATGGGGTTGTGTAAGTAAATAGGGAAGTATAAAGACTTAGAAAGATAAGAGAATCAAAATTTGAACAAACCACGAGGAATACATGACAAAAAGATAATAATTGGAATAAAAATCTATAAATACATAAATACAATAGTACCATAGCAATTATCTAGTTGTGTACCAAAATTAGGTGGTTACATAACATCCCTTTGATCCATATTGATCCAAAAGACAATCCACTCATCAGGAAATAGATAATAAAATCTATTTCATCCATCATTAGATCTTAAAGAGAGGAATTTAAATAATGGTGGTGGACTCATTGCTTCATGTAGTCTATAATTTTATAGCTGTCGGTGGGTACAATAAAACTGATTTGTATAGGCCATGGTTTTGAAACTACCTCCTACTTTAACAAATGATTTAATTCACAAAAAAAAGATGATTCTTTTACAAAATAAAAATACCATTTCTTAAAATTCTCAATAACCCAACACCTATGTTTCATCAATATTATATTTTTAAAAGAATGACTTTAAGGGTTTTTAAAAATAACACTTAAAATCCATATATTACATTAAAAAGTTGAGTGCATAATAATCATATGAAATTTTAAATTAATGAATATATAATATCATTAAAATAATCATAATTTAAGTGGTATACGTCAATCAACACTTATTAAATATCAATACCTTTTAATTTTTCTATAACTATAAAATGAATCATATTCTAAAATCCCTAAAAATATCATTTAAAAATTCTAGTCCAAATTATCATCATCCTCCACATCATCATGATCACAGTCATGATCATCACCAGCATCATCGGTGTTATCAATATCATTTTTGAATTTTCCATGACCTAAAAAATTTGTTCTCCCTGATTGATAGTTTTTAATTGCAATGTAGTCCTTATAACATGTAGATTTGATATTAAAAAAAATTCAAATAATTTTTTGAAAATTTACATTTAAATATATTTAGATTTGATTATTTATAAATTTGAATTTTTATTTAAAAATATCAATTAAGTATTTAGTAATTACTTGTAGGACTTTTATTTATTCATTTAGGAAATCTATAAAGGTTTTCTAACCTAATGTCATTGCCACCTTGATGTGGTATTTTGGTGGTTCCATACATTGTGATTTTATTTGATACAAATCAAAAAACAATAAAAATATTAATAATTACAAATAAACTAATAAAAAATAATGTACGAGTACATATTTACTCACATACAAAAAATAAACACTAAAAATAAATATTATATTAAGAAACGAGAATGAAAACAATTGGAAATGTCAAATAGATAAAAGGATATGATGTGATGAAACTTACAAAAATTGTTAAGACTCTTTGTAATATTTTATGCCTTATGTAATGTGTAACTCGATTTTTTTTTATCACTTTCTTTGATATCTATAAATACCCACATTTTGTCTCCTTCAGATATATCTTATTATTTCCAACCATCATCTTATTATTTTGAACCCACATTTTAATTATGTTTATTCCACCTATCCCTTGTGTAGTTATTTATATGCAGAAAATTCCATTATTATTTAAATGTATGTTTGATTTTTATATACACAACAACACTTGAACCTCTAAAGGAACCACCCAGTATTTGGAATGTATTTTTTATAAAATGATACCATTTTATTATAAGATTTTTTTTTTAAAAAAAAAATCACGCATGTACATGCACGTGCGCACACACATGCGCGCACGCGCGCACACACACACACACACACACACACACACACACTCACTTACTTATATGTATATATATATGTATATGTATATATATATATATATATATATATATATATATATATATATATATATATATATATATATATATATATATATACACACACACACAACACACACACACACACACACACACACACACACACACACACACACACACACACACACACACACACACACACACACACACACACACACACTTATATGTATATATATACACACACACACGTACATACATACATACATAATCACCAATTTTATCTTTTTACAAGTCACTATGAGTATTTTACTAAAAAAATACATATTTTCTTCTTAATAATATTATGTAGTAATCAAGGAGAACCATAAAGGGTTCTGATGGTTGAATTTCATAATCTAGTGGAGAATGAGGGTTATCATCTATTTTTATGTGTTCTAAAAATATATAAATTTCCACCATATTATTTTCCACATATTAGATTTGATTCATTTTGTTGAGTAGTTTTATGTGTTTTTATAAAAACCATAAAACAAGAGCCTCATATTGAAGAATGGTAAAATAAAAATAAAATAACTATTAAAAGAAGAAAAAAATATCTCATATTTTTTAATTTAAAATTAAGTGACTAATTATATAAGATAAATTTAAACTAAAATAATAAGATCCCACTACATAATATTTATGAAATAAAAAATATACATAAATAAATAAATGAACAGTTAAAATACTTAACCAAATTTTCATATGCATCCTCATATAATATTTTTTAATCCTAATATTTATGACAAGCCAAGTGAAATATATAAAATCATATCACATATGTCATGATTTTAAGCTTAATTTTTATGACTTTAACCTTAATCAATAATTATTGATGAAAGCAATGAGGATACTAATGTTGTAAAGTGCCACCCCATCCTTTGCCATAGGTTATACAACAATTTTTGTGAAAGAAAGTTAAAGTTTTAATGGATAAAAATGATGCTACTATTAATTTATTGTAATTATAAAATAATTATAGCCTATTACTAATTTTAATTGGTATGATGATTTTATTAAATATTTGCACAAGAAGAATATAATTAGAGTGTAATATGGATTGCTTACATTCAAGACATGATATTCATTTTGTAAAGGGTGTCATTTATCATTTCCTTTCATTCTTAGAGGGAATCAAAATTGTTTATATTAAGATAATTCTAAATTTTACTAGTGTAGAATTCATTTTGAACACATAAAAGGTCTAGATCTCATTTATCAATAAAAATAAACTTAAGGAATAACAAAATAGGAAGGGAAAATGGTCTTGACTGAAAGAGGGCTCAATAAGGGATGACCTACTTCTAACTAAAGGAGATAACTCCTCATTTTTATCAAAAAGACACTATTCAGGATATTGATAGGAGGATTTGGGTTCCCTCTTAGTTCCCAAATAGTGAACTCACAAGAAAACACCAAATTGGCAATAAGATCCATGAAACTATTCCCTTTTCTAAAAATGTGGCTCATAGAGAATTCCTAGAAACAACTCAAGAGGATCCAAATATCTGAAATTTATTTTTAGATAGTCCAAGAAGTTATGGAGACATTTCCTAGATAATTTTATATGTTAAGGGAATCACCTTTAGTAACCAACTTCTAAAATCCTTTTTTGCATGCAACCTTAATACCCCAGAGAGTCATCTTGGCTTTGGCAACATGATTTGATTTTTCACCCATTTTTCCTACATAGGTGATCAAAATTTTTCCTTGTCCATCCCTTGTAAAACCTCCTCCTCCCACTAGTTGTGGGTTCCCTTTAGATGCCCCATAAAAATTTAGTTTACACCAGCCTTCCTTAGGGGATGTCCATATAATTGATGCATGTGAAAGATTAACTTTAGGACCTAAACCCTGTAAGGGCTTATGATCCCAAGACTTCAGGATGCTTGATTCCTCACCCTCTATAGGGTCTTCCTTTGTGGAAGACCTAGAAGGCCAATTTTCATTAATAGGCTTGATGATGTTATTTCTAGTTATTCTTCACTATGCACATCATTCCTAAAAATGTTGTGATTCCTTTCCTTATATATTCCCTAGATAAAATGTGGTAGAGAAAGGTTACAAAGGATATTAAGAGCTTTCTGCTTCCATGGTGGAATCCATTATAAATAGGGTCCTAGATGGATCCTAGATGGACCAACTCAATGTTGAATAGACTAAAGATCAATGTCCAAATCAAGGTGGAATATTCACAATATAGAAACATGTGATTAATTGATACTTCTACCTTTAAATAGAGAGCATAAAAAGTGCTACAAGGGGAAAAAATGTGTATTTTATCAATGCAATTAGGGCATAGGGATGGGGATGGCGACAAATTTTTAAGTATAACCTTACTTATAATCAATTATAGAAAATTATATATATATATATATATATATATATATATATATATATATATATATATATATATATATATATATATATATATATATATATATATATATATATTAGTGATATATAAACTAGATTATTGTTAATGTGATGTGATTGTTTACTTTAATTTTCCCTCGACACCCTGAACTATATACTTTAGGTGAAATTTATTATATAATAAAAATCAAGATAATAATTTAAAAGTATTATATAATTTGAAATTAATATATTATCATAATTAAGATGATAATTTAGAATTATTTTGTAAATAAAGGTTGTATAGTGATTAGTGCCTACATTTTTATTAAATTTTTTTTATGGATGAGTTTGTATGTAAATTTATATTGGAAGTTTAATGTAAAAAGAGTAGAATAAAATAAATATGTAATACAATACTGTTTTTAAAAAAAATTGCCATTAAATATTTTCTATTAAATCACATATAATTGATTTAATTAAATTTAGTTTGTAGATATATCAGTCCATTGGTATGCATGTTGGTAATAGAGATTACATTTGACGATCAACCTTAACTATCCTAATATTTTTTATTAATAATTATTTATCCCTCATTACTCTTAAAATGTTAAAATAATTGATAATATAAAGAAATATTAAATATAATTTAAATATTTACTATAACATTCTATAATTTATTTGACACTTTGTTAAACATATTACCTTTTATCTAATACAGTCTAAGATGAGCATCTTATTTCATAATAAAGATACAAAAGTTAAAAAAATGTAGTTGGGTGACTTTAAGGAGGAAAGTTTAATGGTAAAGTGGGAGTAGATTTGATGTCAGTCACATGTATAAATGTTGAATCTTGTACAAGTAAAATAAATATAAATTACCATTCTCAAATTTAAGAGCTCATAACTACTAGAAAAGGTAGGGATTCATAGTATGAAAATCATATCATATGAATAATTATGACAACATGATATTAATCATTATTTTACAACCAAAATGTATATATTTAAATAAATAGAATGTAAAAATGTTTATCAGATTCCTTCTCCATTACATCTGTCATTATACAGTTAAAACAATTTTAATACCTAAAATTTATTTACATGATAAAGTGGAGATGCCTCCAGTGTAATAATGTTCTAACAACACCCTTTTATTTAATAGAAATAAAATTATAACAATCATACTTAATGGATTATATTAATTATTTAAAACAAATAATTAGTTCTCTAGAGTTCCTTTCATTAAATATATATTATATTATGTTATTTATTTAAGGAAGCTTCACTTTAAAATAGCCATAACGAATAAGCAATGTAAATTTCACATGTAAAGTTTGATGTGACCAAAGTGAGCTAATGTGATTTAGGAGAGGCTTTATGGCGTCTGACATTATATTTAGTGATTAATTATAATACATTAATAACATAGTTAATTTTATCTTTCGTTTTATCAAATCAAATCAAATGGTAATTATTTTTTAAAGTTAATATTTTTATTTCAATTAACAAATAAATCAATTTTCAAATGAGTTTCTAATTATATTGATATAAATAAAATATTATACAAGAATATGTAAAAAATTATTATTTAATATTTCGATATTAATTTTTGAAATTGGTAAAGTATTGTTTTTATCATAAAAATTCATTTGTAAGAGTGGAAAAGTATTTATTCAAATGATTCCTATAGTACCCTAGACTAATAACATAAAATATTATGAGATAAACTTTATATTTTTAAATTTTTACTTAAAGGCTAAAGATTGAGTTACACTTTGAAGATAAAATATTTTGAAAAAACAAAATAAAAATCATTGGAGTCCCATAAATATATAAATACACATAGTCAATAGATAATTCCAACTACAAAATCAATAAATTTTTTAAACATAGATTTATGTTGTCAAAATATCTACTTTATATTGTAGGGATTTCATGTTTTTTCTAGTTAATTATTTTAAAGTGGGTGCTCATGAAAGATTATATGATTTTATTATTTTGTATGGTTCCATGTATTTCCTAAATTTTCTCTCCAAAATTGTTAATGAAATTTAAGTTTCGGTAGAAAAAAACTCTAACAATTATTTTACTATATTAACTATTTCAAATAAAATATTTAAAGATTTGTTTTGAAAGGAAATTATTGTAAGTCTACAATGTCATAAGAAAAAATAATAGAATTTTAATTGGGTCAAATTTTTTTGTACTCCTCACTAAAATTTTAGGAAGACTTTCTTTAAATGATATTATTACATTTCCAATTCCATATAATGCTTATGAGGATTTGAAGTTAGTCAACACATGTTAAAAGAAAATCTGTATTTTGTTTTTTATTTAAAACCTATCAATAAAATAAATATTGGTATCTTTGTCCATATTTTGTATTACATATAATTTATTATAATGTTTTATAAGTGTCGATCCCAAAATATCTAGGATTTAGATATTTATAAGGTTTTATACCTTTATGGATAGATATAACAAATTTTCATCTTCAATTTAACTTTGACTCTTTTGATTAACAAATGGTCTATTTTTAGTTCAACTCAGTGGTGCTTTTTTAGTTAAAGTATATGACAAGCCTAGTAATTTATTAAACCCAACATCATTTGGTTAACTGATCATTTCAAAAACATACTTTCTCTTAATTTTTATTCTCCTTAATGGTCTTTTATCCTTAATTTTCTTAATGTCCCCTTTTGCATAGTCTCTTTGATTAGGAGTCTTAGGATTTAAAAAAGTTAATCAAGACTATTGGTGACATCTTTTGTAAGGTTTCTCATGGGTGGATCTCATGGGATATGTTTACATTTGAATACGGTATTAAGGCATAAGATGTAGATTATATTTCTAAAATTCAGAACTCCTTACCTAATATTTATCTTCATAATTTTTTTATTTTACCTAGAGTCCCATGTTGGAAAGATTCGGATTATCCTACTGCTACTCATTTATATCGATACAAGCCTTGAATTGGATTTCATATTCTTTCCCCTCAACATATTAAAAGTGAAACCTTCAACCACCATTGGAAGTTAAGTTCCTTAGATGTTATCTAGGCTATAAGGTTTTCCAAAATTTTGAAATACCATATTGAGCCCAATAAAATTCATTTTCTCTCTATTGAAATCTCTACCAAAGTCTATTAGTTAGAAATTGGTTCATGTATATGAACATTTCAAATCCCACTTACTCTGCTTGTCATTAGGCAAGTATATTTACACATATTTTATGGTTAATACCCTATGTTCAATTTCCTTGTAAATGCATTCTTACCTTTTTTCATCCTTTGCTTCTATGACTCTTTACTCAAAAAATGGTTTTTCTTAAGGACATGGTCACCTTACTTGCAAGATACAACACTTTCTGGTAGATCTTTCATGTTGATATTATTTTTTGTATATGGAAAGATATAAATCATGTTATTTTTAATAATGATGTTATGAAAAAATAATTTTTTGGTGACTAATAAAGTTATACATTTGTCTCCAATATATTCTTTCAAATCCATGTCTCGGTGCAGGAGGTTTACTTGGAGTTAAAGCACTTCTAAACTCTTATAGACTTACAAGGGAGTACTCTATGTATTGTTAGTTTGGTGATTCTAGATCACTCACATCATTATTCTCCAAGGGTTTGGATTAGAATTTTTGATATCATTGTTCAAGGAGTAGAGGGACCTCTTGTCCCCATTCCCATTAAACTTAGCCTCCTCATGGTGGTGGCGTGATTGATTTTTTTATAAATAATTATTTTAACATCTAGGGTGCTCCTCTCCAAGATATGTTTCTATGCTTAGATCAATCAATTTCTCCTTCTTAGCATGCCATCAAAATTGAATAAAATCAATAAACTAATCGGTGGGAGCCTTTATTTGACACAATGGACCCTTTAGGTGCTAATAGCTAGAGTGGCAACCCTGATAGCCCCCTGATTTGGCTCCACCATCTGCCATGTTTATCGCTACTACCTAATGGCCTTGTTCATTGTCTTTCATGTTCCCTGTGTTTTACCACCTTTTTTTTTATTAAACCATATTTTTATTATAACTAAAATTATTATACAACCTTAATTTTGACATTATTTTTATCAATGTATATTTTAGTGGCTATTTGGTGTCATTTCACAAATATTTAAGTTTTATAAATTGGCATTTGGTTATTTTATTGGTTGGTGAACAATATGTATTGACCTAAATTATTTGGGTGTACATTAGTATTTTAGGTTGACTCAACTATTATTTAAAATAAATTTCATATATATAAATATAATTCACAACTCTGTTCAAAGTCAATATGAGCTTGATCACCATTATATGCAATATGTAATTATTCAATGAATGAATTTATGAAACATATCGACATAGCTACCATCCAGAGGCGCTTGCATCACTCTTCGGCATAGTTATCACTTTCTCACAACAATTTCTCCCATCAGACAACATAAATGTTGTTTGGTAGTGTAGCTATCATTCGATGGTGCAACTGTTGTAGGATAGCTATGGTGTCTTGCCATAGCTATGTTGTCAAGCGACAACATAACTATTGAATTATAGTATACCTCTCGTTGGAGATTGTGTTTGTCATGGGACAACATTCTTCTCATTCAACAACAAAGGCCCGTCATCCAAGAAAATTATTATCATTCGTCTATGATTTTTTCGTATAGTCACATGGCAATATACTTTCTATGGCAAGTTAAGTTTCGTATGTCGATTTACATGCACCCCTAAACATCAACCATTAACTTTTCCCAGACTTTCAAAATTCATACATAAAAATTTACCGAAAAAAAAAAACCAATTTCATTTCTATATAAGCCATTAAAATTTAACTTGATTGTAATATAAT
Organism: Torreya grandis; assembly: GCA_037957365.1. NCBI lineage: Eukaryota > Viridiplantae > Streptophyta > Pinopsida > Cupressales > Taxaceae > Torreya > Torreya grandis. Next base: position 233,131 of record JARHVA010008231.1, on the reverse strand, counting down.
TTATATTATTCAAACTTTTTGTACCTTAATAAGACATACGCTATAAAGTGTAATTTTTTTCATTTTTAATAATTAGCGCTCTACTATTTTATTTTATTAATAAAATACACGTTTCAATAAAAATATTAGAATCACCTGTAACACATCTCAACACAAAAATAAAAGAGAACACACTGATGGTTTATCACATCTTTAATGTTTTTCAAACTGAAATATATAGGTGCAATTTACGGTACATTGATAAAAACATTAAACCGAATTATAAAGGAATATTTTTACAGTATTGTCGTCACCCGGACCCGTGAATATATATAACAATCATGCTTGTCACTCATTGTAATTATTTTTGCCCACTATATTGTATTTTATACGAACTTCAACGAATCAACTAGTTAACTCTCCAAATTATTTCAGAAAAGTCACATGCTTTGCTATGAAATTCGTCAAGTTATATGTAAGGCTCTAATTACCGCTTCCCGGGCTAGGAGTAGACCTCAGAACCCGTTTCTTGTTAACACCCTTCTCTTGCTGAATGCGACTCGCTGCGCCACTTTCATTAGATATAAGGATATTCAAAATTTGCATGTGACCCATCCCTGGGGTGAGCTCCGATTCTGAGAGCCGTTGCACTTTAACAATGGCGTTTCTTCTGTGATTCAGGTGATGAGATTCTTTCTTTGCATTGCCCCCGGTTCGATTCTTCCGAAATCTGAAAGATAAATTGTTAATGTTGTGGCTTTTGGAAGGACTCCAGGGCATCATCTCAACCTCCTCGCAAGGTAGTCCAGTTTTATCTGGGAGAACCTTCCAATTTGGGGCGGAGCGCTCACCATAACCATGTTGAGATTGGGATTTGATGGGGCGATAAACAAGTGATTACTCTTCGGCAGTTGTCTTGCCCCGCTACATGGACCAACAAGCAAACATAGCAGACTTACAAACATTTTCATATGCCCCTTCATCGTAATATCTCAAAGAAATGTAGAAGCCTAGAGAAAGAGAAAGAGAATGAGAGAACTAAAAGAAAAAAGATTAAATGTGGTAGGGAGGAGAGAAGAAAGAAAGCTTTGATTGAGGCGAAGACATGCTAACGAGGGGTATTTAAATGAAATAAATATCATGTTGTTACTGTTGTTACTGTTGTTACTGTGAGCAGATATGACCACCACCCACGCAAACTTTACTCGGTAGTGCGATGGTGTCAGAAATTACGCAATGACAGTCGAGCAGTGCACGACTCTCTAAAAGTGATTCAAACATCCGAAAATCAAGATTGGAAGTCAACAAGAAACTTCAGTTTTGGACCTAAGTGATAGAATTGTAGCATTCACCTGTTGTTATCGAAACCAAATATTTTAACATTCATGCGTTCCTAAAGAATAATATTTTCACCTCATTATACAATGTGCTATTCCATTTAATCCTTGATTACAGTTTTTTAACTGACAAATCCTCCCTATTAGATTAAATATAACTTAACTATTAGATGATTCCCGCACCCCAAAAATAACCGAGAGGGAAGGGAGGAGTGGAGAGGAGTGATCAGATCATATGGTAAAATCAAAATTATTTAAAAATATTATGTTCAAGGACTTCAAACACTCGAAATAAATATTTTGGATATAATAATTAAAATTTTCAGAGGGGAAAGGGGACGAGAAGCGAGGGGAGCGGATCAAGTAGCAAAATAAAAATTATTTTAAGAAAGAATGTTTAAGAATTTTAAATATTCTAAATAAAAATTTAATAATATAATAATTAGAAATTTTATAAAAAATATGAAAATAATAGAGGGAAAAGTTTTTGTTTGGGAATGGATTAATATTTGAAACGGAATTTAATTTTATATATATATATATATATATATATATAAATATATAAAGAAGACTAAAATTTAATTTGTATTTTATAAAGTATGTTTAACAAAGATGTAGAGTAGTTTAAATATTTGATAACATATCAATTTTAAAATTATTAAGTACGAAAAGTTTTGTAATGTATTTTAGATTATGTATATTAAATCAATTCAAATTTTGATTTTTTTCACATTTAAAAATAAAAATAAAATATATGAGTTAAAGACACTAAATCAATTGTATAATAAATTAAATGTGATGATATATAATGAAACCAAAAACTATTAAGACAAATAAAATTACTAATAGGTTAAGATTTGAAATAGTATTTAGAATTAATTCGTATTAAATGAATTGAAATAATTACAATCCCAAACCATACATAAATAAGTCACAACTCAGACTTTAGAGTTGACATACAAAAATTCAAAAAATCTAAAATCTAAAAAGAAATGTATATCTTAAGCAGTCGTTATTTATAGTAAGTTTTGCATGCAAATACGTGTAGATCTAAAAACCTCTCAAAATACTTTAAACACTATAATTAGCCTATGGGATGAAATTCAACTGAATTTGACACCCATTTCTAAAAATATACAATTTATAAAAATATTTTTTTTGAAAAAATATCTAAATGTTATTTTAGGATCCTCAAATGATCACGTATGACCTTTAAAAATATCAAAATAAAGTCTAAGTAGATATATAAGATTATCAGCACATAAAACATTTCAAAACACTCATTTTGGTGAGTGGAAGAGCTCAAATTATGTTCAGGTCAAAAGTTATGGCTTCTGAAAGATTGGCTTATTTTTATGCATCATTCTCCTCTGATTAAAAAAATCTCAACTCTTGTGATTTGATTTGATTATAATGATATCATTTATCTTTATCAATCTTCTTCAGCTCTTATTTTGTAATCCATGTGTTGCTTTCTTGTTGCAATCCTTCTAACTGCATGAAATTCTTGTTATAATTTCGTTGCCTTGTGCTCGCTATCTTCATATCTAGAACCTTCACTATCTTTTCTTCCTTCATTGAAACCTACTTCTCCCAATTTATTTTTTTATCTTCATCACTTTCATCATCCTCTTCATATAATTCATATAAATCTAAAATATTAAATACTAGAGATATATTAAAATTATGTGGTAAATTCACCTCATAAGTATTGTCATTGCTTTTTTTCATAATTCTACATTGTCTAATTTTCTTTTACATTAATTTTTTGTACATGCCTTTTGAAAACAATTATTTTCTCAAGTAAACCATTACCAACTCTCATTCTTTAAATATTTTCAATCTTCTTCTGACATCTAATGTTTTATATTTTTCATTACTTTGCTAAAACTTTCTTCATACTCTTTCTTACAACTACTGCATATGCTCTACAAATGCTTCTACATTATCACTCATTCGATCCACAATAGGTAATTATACCAAATCTAAAATACCTATAAGATTTCTCCCATAAATAATTTGAAATGGTTACTTTCTTGTGGATCTATTCACCACACTGTTATATGTAAACTTTGTAGTAAATCTAAGTCTCATTGCTTGGACTTCTCTCCTATTATGCATATCAACAAATTTTTCAAGCTTTTATTAAAAAAATTGTCTATCCATCTATTTTTGGGTGATATGCACTACTGAATTGTAGCTTAGTACCCATTTTATTCTACAATATCCTCCAAAAATGACTTAAATTTTTTAATGTCCTTATTTAAATTAATAATTTTTGGAACACCATGTAATATCACAATATTCTTAAAAAATAATTCTACAACTCTAATGGCATCATTGGTTCTCTTACATGCAATGCAATGAAATTTTTAATAAAATATATCTACAACAAAAAAAATTAAATCATTATCTCTCTATGTATTTGGCAATCCCAACACAAAATTTATACTCAAATCTATCCATGGTCCTCTTAAAACTAGCAATAGTATGTATAGTATAGTATTTTCTACATGTCCTTTTGTCACTTGACATATTTTGAACCTTAAAACATACATTGTCACATCTCTCTTCATCTTTGGTCAAAAATATTTTCCTCTACTAAAGCTATTGTCTTCATCATACAAAAATTTCCAACCAAATCACCACTATGTAAATCTCTTATTATAATATCTTGTAGAGATCCAACTAAAATGCATAATTGTTTTCCTTTGAATAGATAACATTTTTGTATAAGATACTCATCATGAATAACATCTATCCCTTCTGTTAATAGATTCCTACACTGATCAACTACCTTATCAAAATATAGGTCAGTATTATATAATTTTTTGATAACTTCAAATCCAACTACTTCACTTACCATAGTAGTTAATAATGCTATTCTCCTGCTCAATACATCAACTACCTGATTCTATTTTCCTAATTTATGTTTTAGCATAAAAGTATACCCCTGTAAGAAAGAAACTCACTTTACATGTCTACTATTCAACTTCTTTTATGTATTCACATACTTCAAAGCCTCATGATCTATAAATAAGATAAACCTCCTAGTCACCAACTAATGCCTCCAATTTCTTAATATTTATATGATTTCATAATGTTCAACATCATAAATATAATACTTTGTTCTTACCTCATTCAATTTATCGCTAAAATATGCTATTAATTTTCTTTATTGACATAGAACAATATCAATTCCCACAAATAAAGCATCACAATCAACCTCAAACACTTTGCTAAAATTTGGTAATGCTAAAATTGGACTTTTTGTAAACTTCTTATTCAAAAATTCAAAGCTTTATATGTCTACTCTAGTCGATGGAAAGTCTTTCCCTCTCATGCAATTTATTATTTGTGGCACAATACTAATAATTTTTTTAATAAATTTTCTATAAAATATTTCTAAACTATGAAAAAATCTAACATCTGTAATACTTTTTGGAATAGGTCACTCGAAAATTATCTTTATCTTTTATTTATCCATTTTCATACTATTTGTTGAGACTACAAATCTCAAAAATACCAAACTATTCTACATAACCTTGCACTTTTCCTTCTCCTTTCTTAACAAATCCATTACCAATCTCAAATGTTGTAAGTGATGTTTTTTAGTCTTACTGAATTTCAAAATATCATCAAAATAAATAACTAAAAACTTACCAATATATTCGCATAGCATTGTATTCATTACCTTGATAAATGTGATAGGTGCTTTACATAATTTGAATGACATCACCATCAACTCATATAAGCCATCCCTAGTCTTGAATGCATTTTTTCACTCATCTCATTCATGAATTTGAATATGATAATAACCACTCAGGTCAATCTTATTAAAATATTTTACTCCTATAAGCACATCCATTATATCATCTAAATGAGGCATAGGAAATTCATACTTTATTACAATTTTGTTAATTGTTATACTATCCACACACATTCTCTATCCTCCATTTTTTTTGGATTTATCAACATTGGTGTTGCAGACGGACTTATACTCTTCCTTATCACCTTATTTCTTAGGAATTTAGTAACCTATTTGTATAATTTTATATGTTCTACTGGACTCATCCTATAAGTTGCTTGATAGGGTACCGTTGATCATATAATCAAATCAATATGATGTTGAATATCAATCTTCCATTGTAAACCATATGGCAACTTATCAGGTGTAACATTTGTATATTATTTCAACATTCTTGCTACTCCTATTGGTATTAGCACCATTTTTGTTTCTTCATTTTTTACTACTAATACATAACAATAACCTACCATCTTTATATATTGGATAAATTATTTAGTAGAGAGCATGCTTTCTGCATTCTCTTCCTCTTTAAAAGGTAACAAAACTACCTTTATACCACATTTCCAAAAAATGTACATGTTATTTGATCAACCATGAATTACTTTATTATAAAATTTCATGATCTTCCCAATAACACATGACATGCATCTATCGAAATAATATCACACCATATTTCATCATTATAACTCTTTCCTATAAAAAATGTGATTAAGCATGTTTTATCTATTGTAACATCATTCTCTTTTTTAAACCATGAAATCTGATAAGGATTAGAATGATTTTCACATTAAAGATTTAGTTTCTCTATCATTTATTTATCAACCATATTTTCACTACTACCACCATATATAACTACTTTGCATACCTTTACACCTGAATTACGTCTTGTTTGAAAAATATTTGATCATAGCCATGCATTACCAACTTCTTTATTTTTTACTTGTTCCTTTGTTAGAGAAATCATGGTTCTTCTCATCATGAGATTCTCTTCAGTATCTCTTGGTGTAACTTCAGTATTCTACTCTTTTATTTCAACCTCAACTAGATTTAATCTTGGGTGATCTTCTTGCCTTTTTTCTTGATATTGATAGTGTAGACACTCAAATGATTTGTGACCTTCTTCTCCACATCTATAATACACATAACATATATGGTAATTCAAAAACCATCATCTAGCACCACCTAACCTCATCATTTCTAAAATCCTCTTCCTCTTTTTTGGCATTAAAACACTTGTCTATTATAATCTTGTCTTTCTACACTATGTGATGATTCACTTCTATTGGTATTAGATCCACCTCTATTGGTATTAAACCCACCTCATCCCCTATTTGGAGGGAGTATGCCTCTTCTTGAAACCAATATATATTCTTTTAAAATTCTATCTATTTTATTTATCTTCTACCTTCAAAGCCAATTGATAAGTCTCCTCTATGCAAAGTATTCTATGCATGCTTAATTCACCTTGAATAGAAAATTTCAAACCATTTACATACCTTTCATTCATATGCTCTTATTTTTCACCATTATCTACTCTATGGAAAGATTATAAATTTTATATGTATACTCTTGTATACTATGATCTTTTTGCTTTAAATTCTAAGATCTTTTGTATTAAATTTATGCATAATCCACATGAATAAATTTCTCGCTAAGCTTCTTCTCCATCTTTTTTCATGAATTAATATTATTTTTACCTTTTCTCTATTTCTCTTTCTATAGGTGATCCCAACAAATCATTGCATGAACTTTCAATTTTGTGCATGTAAATTTTACCTTTTTGTCTTCTCTCATAGTCTTCCACTCAAAGAATTTATTTATGATATTCATCTAATATATCAACTACTCTAGTTTTAAATGGCTTCCATAATCTAAAACTTCAACTTTGATTCCTTTATTTCTTCCCTCTAAATCTTGAACCATCCTCTCTTCCATTGATGGTGGCTGCACTTGTTATCCTTCTTCTTGCTAAATTTCTTCATCATGATTTGTGTCTTCATCATCACCACCTTGTCTTCTCTGTTGATTGGTGAAAACCTTTGTTAATTGTTGAACTTGCCTCTGTAACTCTTATATAGTTTAGTTCATCTTTGTATTACCCCCTCAACCTCTCACCATTATTTACTCCTTAAAGATTCAAACTTTCTCTGATATCAAATAATAAAACTAAAAACTATCAAGACAAATAAAATTATCAATAGGCCAGGATCTGAAATAATATTTAGAATTAATTCGTATTGAATGAATTGAAATAATTACTAACCCAAACCATGCCTAACTAAGCCTGAACTCTAATTAGAGTTCATATGTAAAAAATTAATAAAACTAAAATAAATAAATAAACATTTATTTTTAAACATTATTTATAGTAAGTTTTCCATGCAAGCGCACGTTGCTCTAAGAATATTTTGAAATACTCTAAACACTATAATTATCTTATAGGATGAAATTCAATTGAATTTGACATCATGTTTAAAAATATATATTTTTTAGAAATAAAAATTTCTTGAAAAAATTACTAAATGTTAATTTTAGATAGTCAAATGAGGACAACATCTAAAAATTTAAGACAGTCATTTTGGCATTCAGAAGAACTCAAATGGAGCTATGGGTCAAAAGTTATGGCCTCTAGAAGATTCACCTATTTTTTCTTCATCTTAGCATTTAAATGCTACATTGATGTTAAATTTGATTCAAAATCAATGATTCGTCTCCTATAAAATAATTGAAAAAAAATATTGTTACTAATAAATAAGCCATGTGAATAATGAAAGTGAAAAATCATCTGGATACACTTCTTAATTTTTATTCTTTTAATGAGTTATTGCTAATAACAAAATAACTAATATCATTTGGCCTTGCAATGGAGGTTTTTAATATATTTTTTATTGAAGAAAATTATTAAGAACATACTTTAGGATTTTTTATTAATAAAATTGTTGAGTAAGTTTTCTTACAAGGATTTTGAGGACCTTTTTAGAGGGGGTTTCTCAAGGATATATATTTTAATGTTTTTAAATAATGTGAACTAAACTAGTACATTGATGGATAGAATTCACACATTGAATATATCTATCATATTCAAAGCTATCTTTATAATATATCATTCATTATTATTTGAATATTACACATATAACATGTATTATTGTCATAATTCAATAATTTTAAAAATAAAAAAGTGTATTATGTATATGTATGATCTATTTCTAAGGATAAAGACACATTAAATGACAAATCCATGTTAGATACAACACACTATGAAGACAAATAAAGGAATATATATCTTTTTTTAAATTTACAAATAATTTAGAACCCTAATTTTTGGCTATTTTTCAATTTAATACATTTAAAAGATCATTATAATGTCACATCAATATACAACCATAATTTATTTTACAAATTTCTTGACCCTGTTATTTCCTTTTTTAGGTGATTTATGTAAAATAGATTCTAAGATGTTTAGTATTACTTAAATATGGATATTAGTGTAAATAATACTTTAATCTCTCCTTGAGTTACAAGAATGGAACAATGTATTCTTTAGATAATAAGTTCTGTGAGAACGTCCCAATCCCATGCCATTTTTAGTTTACAAAACCTTTTGTTGTTTTTCAAATTTTCAAGTGCATAATACATGATACATCTACTTATTAAAATACATCATATATTTTAGAAAATGTGAGACCCAAAATATATCTCTCTACATAATAATATTCTCTTAGAACCAAAATACATAACATAACAAAACTCTTTAATATGTATCTATGTGCTTTAATATAATGCAACACCAGAGACTATTGAGAAAAGTTTAATGTAACTGCAATGAAAGTTCCTAACCATTTTTGATATGTGATGTATGTTGAAAAACAATGCTTCTAATATGAATCATAAAATTGAAATGACAATTTTTAAAGGCTGCATGGAATGCATTTTGTTGTTTAGAGTGCATAAGAGAATGTATATAATAATTTTATTTATCACAAATTCTCCAAATATAATTAGGTGGATCGATAATTTAGAGTACTTATATATTATGTCTATTTAACATCATATGGTGTCAAAATTGGGGCAAAACATAAATAGAAAATGATTTTCTAGCTAATTCAATATTTTGTGGGACATAATTTACATCATTATAGTTGATTTTAATAACCACATTTGTAGTGGAAGCACGTTTGACGTACATTGGATTACATATTGTAAAAAAATTATTATTTATTTTTCATTTAAATAAATAAAATTTCAATTTCAATTTTATTAAAAAATATCATATCAATTTTAACATTTGGTTTAACATCAACAATGGTCCATCAATACTTAATATTTTTGAATATCAATTTTATTTATAGTGAATATTTCAATTTAATATTTTTATTAATAAAAAATAATTTAAATTTAATACTTTAATTTAAAATATACAAAATATAAATTATATTAAAAATAATTTATTAATTTTAGTATATTTAGAATATATAGTAGTTATCAATACATTTAAATAGATTGATTTTATTTAAAATATTTAAAATTTAATTTTAAATATATAATGAGTTTTTTTATAATAATAATAGTAGACGGAATCAAAAATTAATATATTTAAAAATAGCTTGAAAAATATTTATCTTATTCACTTAACAAAAATTTCAAACACACATTATCATGAACATTAAACTAGAGTTTATTATACATAAAATATTTAAAAATATCCTCATAAAAAAATATAAAATCAATAAAAAATAGTATATAATTTAGTATTAAATATATAAATTCTGACATAAAAATCTATTTATCTAATATTAATCTTCCTTGTCCTCATCATCATCTTCGTTATTATTATCATCATTATTATGAATAACAACACAGTATCATCACTAGCCTCATCAACATCCTCCTCATCATTTTCATATTTTTCATTTAAACATCTAGTTTAATAAAAAAAAAGTAATATTACTTCTTAAGTATGAAATTAAAAAATGTTGTAATTGAAATTAAGAAATATTTACATTATAAGAGGTACCGACACTCCATGTAAAATAATAAGATATAAATTACAATGTTATTATTTTTAAAAATGTAACCTAATACCAAATTTATAAACCCTAATGATTCTTAAAGACTAATTTTGGAATTCTAAATATAATATTTAATAGGATAATTATAGTACAGGAGGTTGTATATCAAAGTGAACTATATTCGCTTTTATTACTTTTCAATTAGATTTAACCAAATTTATCTTTATAATGACGTATAATGTAGTATATAACAATTTAGAAATTTGAATAGAGTGTTCTATAATAATATTCAATTTCTTAGGTAATATAGAGAGACTAAAGAGAAACATGAACAAAAAAAAATTTCTAGATAGTAAGGTGAATAAAAAAAATTGAGATAAATAGAGAAATTTTCTTGGATGATCATATTCATCACACTCATTTATTATCACAACAATAAACATGGTAGATCATTTATAAAAAACCATATGATAGTATGGAACTAATTTGGTGACCATTCATTATATTCCTAGGCTTTGAAAAATTATTGATTTTACCAAATTCATTATGAATCATTATCAAAATGATCTCATTAATTGGAACCTAGTAAAATAGAAACACATTTAAAAACTTTCAAAAATAAATGAGGTTAATGTAGGCATGTGCTATCTCTCCATCGTTATTAGACTCCTATGAATTTAAATAGTTTAGAAAAAAATATAAATATACATTATTATATAAGAAGTCAATTTTGATGTAAGTGTCCCAACCCTTATCTTTTAAATGAATGTACAAATTAGTGAATAATATATCCTCTTATCTAAATTATTTATTTCACCTTTTGAAATGGGGATAGGTTTCTCTTAAAAATGAAATGCCTGCTTTTACAAATTTAATAGAGATGTTTTGGTGTGAATTTTCTATCATAAATGCACAATGTATTTATAAAATTATTGAATTAAAATTATATCCTTATTACTATTAATTCTAATACACAATGAGAGTTAAAAATAAAATAAAGAAGACTATAAATAATATCCAACCTAAAATAAATGTAAAAAAGGAACAACTAAGAAGGTGAGAAAATATTAGTGGTGTGACTCTAATATTATATAGTCTAAGTGGTGAAACTATAATAAACTTGAAACATAGTGATAAAACTCTAATAAACCAAAAAGGTAGTGGTATAGTCTAATAAAATAAAATTGTAGTGTTATGATTTTTTGAAAACTAGAACCATACTATTACATTTTTTGGAAAAAAACCTTTTAAGAAAAAACATGGGGTAGAAGAGAATATAATAGAGAGGAAAATTAAAACATGGGGAAGTGAAAGTAAATAGGGAAGAATAAAGACTCAAAAAACAAACATATAGTCAAAACAATCAAAATTTGAACAAGACATAAGGAACTTATGCTAACAAGAACATACTTGGAATAATTATCAATAAAAACATAAACACACTAGCACCCTAAAAATTATGTAGTTGTGTACAAAAATTATGTTGCTACATAACACCCATTTGATCCATATAGATCCATAAGATAATCCATTCATTAGGATATAGACATTAGGATAAATTTGATTCATCATCAGCACTTAATGAGATGAGTTCATCTACATGTAGTGAAATTACTATTTCATGCATGCAATAGTTGTATAGTTGTCAAGTGGCTACATAACAACCCATTCCTATTGGTGGTGGTTTTGAAACTACCTCCTACTTAAACAAATAATTTAATTCATAAAAACTAGATGAATCCTTTACAAAATAATAATACCATATCATAAAATTCTCAATGGTTGGAGAGCCATTAGTGCATGATAAGTGATCTTCAAGGGTTATTAGCAGAATGAAACATATGAAGAATGAATTGGTGAACATATAGAGTTTATATATGTTTGTAGAAATTATTGGACTAGAAAGAAACATTAAGTAAATACCCATGAAAAATATAATTAAATGCCACACTTATTATATATCTCAAATTAATATGTATATAGCCAATACAAGAAAGCTAGCAGAGCTATCACCTCTTCTAAGTAAAATTTTTGTATACTTTTTATGGGTTTATAGGTAAAAAGTTATTTTACCATTTATTTTTCAATATTATGAATTGTGTTTATGTATTTTTGTCTTCAACATCTTATTCTTTATAATTATATATTCTAGAATAAAAATAATAATACTAGTTATCGATCATTATTTAAACAACCCAAAAAAATTGGAATTGTATATAAAAGTACATTTTGAATGCTCGTTGGATGGAATTACCTCACTTACAAATGCAAGAAATAATCTTTAGTAGACTCACATATGCACAAATGGAATCAAAAGATGTGAAATGAGGTAATTAAATAGAGGTAAATACCTTAAAAAAGGTACCATGGAAAAGCATTTAACTTTAATGTCTAATGGGGTTTAGGGTGTATTGGTATATGTATACATAGATAGAACTTGAGTTCCATATATGGCACTCGTAAATCCACATAAAACTATTTTTAGGTCTTAAAACCTAGTTAAATACCACACTCTCCTTAGTGGGTTTTTGTCACCATTAAGGATGGTTAAGTTTAAGGACATGTTAACTTAGAAGGATAACTCAAACATCCTACATTATTATTCAGGTTAACATAGGTTTATCTCATGTTAATAACCTCATATTAAACATAATTTTGACAAGTGATCATAATCAACAGCTAGTAATCAATTCATCACATGCAGATTTATAATCATTTATGGATCATAAAATCTTATTATATAATGAGAAAACATATTTAAAATTGAGGGTTTCATATTTCAACTAGGCAAGGTCATAAATATCTAATAGCCTTTAAGGACAGTGCACCATTTTTTAAATAAATCATACATCAAATGTTTACACAACATGGATGCCATTATTTATAATGATGATAAATGATATAGTAAAGATTAGTATCATTATTCGTCAACTATCCAATAGGCAATTTAGAAATGAATTTATATAATTACTTTATATTGGCATAGCTGATGAGACAT
>JARHVA010008231.1:140000-210000 GCA_037957365.1 Torreya grandis | reverse complement strand
GTTTTTTGGGAATTTAGTTGTATACTCCCATGAAACAATGTTATATTCTTTGAAGCAACAAGACCTTATTGAGTTTTTTTGGCATGAAAACATAAGTGTTTCACATAATATAAAATATGTTTTTAAAATATGTAGGGTTTAAAAAGGGACCATGTGCCACATGTGAAACACTTCTTGGACATGACCAAAAACAAATTATCCAATTTTTATTTAAAAAAATGGACAATTGTTAATGAAACAAATGCCATTTTAGATGTGCAATATTTTTTACATCAAAATCAACAAAACACACACCAATTTTTATTTTAATATCCATGTTTATTTTCATAAGATTTTTTATGTTTTCCATCAAATAAGATTTACATTTCATAATGATAATCTAATATGTTTTAATGTATGATATATTTTCCACCTAAAATGTCAAGAGAGTTAATCCCAAGTCTTTTGTGTCAAAGAACCAAGGTGAAATTTTATTTTGACACAAAAATTTTAGATGGAATACGTAATACTTGAGGTGTTTTATCACATCTAACCAATTGCATACTAGGTGAAATTCCACATGAATTTATAAATAGGCTAGTTTATTTTAAGAAGTACAAATCTCTAAATTTTACGTTAAAGTATGTAATAGATTCATCAATATGTGAGTTGGTTATGATCCAAGTTTTTTATTTGATTTCATGGTTGAACTCAATAAGAATATTATTTATCAATATAAAAGATCATACACCAAGTAAAATGGTTAGATTATTAACTCAAGTTATGCAAGGAAAAAATCTCACTCAAGACCATTATTTCATTTTTAGAATTTTTAGAAAGCTACATACTAAAAAAAAATTGAATTCCAATATGAGTACTATAATTCAATTCAAGTTGTCATTTTCATGCATATTTCATTCAAACATGAATCATATAGCACAAAGGAAAGTAGAAATATTTTGAAAGTGTCTTAATTTTACATGAGCAATGCTAGATAATATTATCCAAAGTTCATCCAAGGTTATTTTGAATTAATTAAAAGAAATATAAATGAAAAAGATACAATGTTATATAAACATTACATTTTTTAGACAATTATGTAGGATAATTTAAGAATTATTGATTGTTTTATTGGTTGAATAGGATGTGCAAGAAGAGTAGGGTGAAAAAATTATTGAGTTTATTTCAGGTTGGGTATGGAAAAGAAGAGTATGATAATGGAATGTGTAAAAAGGGTCTTTAAAAAAGAGCATAACAAATACAAGGATGATTTTGATTTGATTGATGCATCAAGTATTGTGTCTTTGTGGAATAAAATAATTTTTTTTGGATTAGGTAAGAAAGTATCATCTAATATTATCATGGTTAATAGAGGAAGAAAATAAGCAAATGTATAAGGTTTGTAATGTAATACCAGGATCGAGTTGTTTCCACTAATTTAGATTATGAAGTTTTAGTTCATGCACTATTTATACTGAGTACATAGTATGTGCTTGTTTGGGATTTATGGAATTGGATTAGAATGAATGTCAATCAAAATAATGGGTTGAAAAATGGTGTTTTATTCCCCCAATGATTATGGATACTATTCCTTCATTGTAACCACTAGGGGATCATGACATGGAATCAACAATTAACATTGACCACATATTATATCTTTTCCAACTAGGTACAATTTATTTATAAAATAAATTTAGATATAAACATTAGTGATATTTTACTTTTTTCTTAGACATGTCCTTAAAATTTAATTACATTTTAAATGAAGGGAACATTCTTGTAATAAATAAACATAAATAAAATAATAGGGGAAAAACTAATTATTTTTTAAATTTTTTAGAGAAAAAAATAAATTGACCAAAACTATCGTGGATGGGGAATACCTAGTTTATCCCATCAAATTTTTGGTAGTTAAAGGAATATGGATTCAAAGGTATCCTAAAAAAAATTAAAACAATGATTATTTGAAGACTTTTAACTAATTAAGAAGATACTCTCCTAAACTCAAATATGGTTATCACTACAAATATAAAACATATCAAATTACATGTAAAGCCTCACAATGAATTTTTTGTAAAGTATGTGAATTTGAGAAAGGAGAAATTATTGGAACACTTTAAAACATAGCTATTACTCAAGGTACTAACTCAATAAGGTTATAATTAAATGGAAGTTACATTTTGAATTAGTAAGCTTACTATTTGATATAGTGTAATATAAATACAAAATTAGTTTTTCATTATGTTTTCTATGGCTTCCAATCATTAAAATTGCATTTATTATATGTTAGTTGGTAGTAGATGAGTTTCTACCTTCATGTGGTCGGTTCCATGAGTATAAAATATTATGTTATTGATACAAAGATAATATTAAAATACAATAGATTTTACGATTCATTAAATCATATTGGATGTGTTAAGGAATCTAATTTGCAATTATAGGAGATTATTGTTTGTCTCTACCCCTCACAGTTTGTGTGAAATGACTACATAAAATTCACATTATTTTTTTCCTTAAGCTACCTATTTTTTTGAAGTAAGGGGGTTGATGGAGATTGAAAAAATAGTTATATTAAATTTATATGTCCACATGGACATGACGAAAAATTGGGTTCATCAATTGGGCAGGTGATTCAATAGGAACATTAAAACCTCTAGAAAATTAGTTTCTATCATATTTATCTATAAAAATTACTTTAAAATGTCACATGAAAAAATGACAAAGATCAAGCAAGGAAGAAATAAGACCATCAATTAATATGTCTTGAGGTACAAGATAATGTTGGTCAGAATGATAAATCAAATAGTAGATAAAGAACTTCAATATATCTTTAAGAAAATTTTACTTTCCCCACTACTTGAGTCTATTATATTTTATAATTTTAAATTTGTTGATGACTTATTCTTTATCATAAGATATTGATAAATTAAAATTATTACATTGAAAAAGCTTAAGCATGTATCCAACACATGACTGCATCAAATACCAAATTTCACATCAAACCAATCTATAAGGTAAAACCTCTATAGGCTAAGAAGGCACAAATAACAAAGGTAAAGGGTGTTACAAGAACCTAATCATCTCATATTATCCAATGTATATAATATAACATTTACATGCTTCTTTGAGTCTCCAACTTTTCTCCTTCAGAAGCTAGTGGAGTGTCATCTCATATCTGACCCTCTTCCCTTAGAGGTTGATATGCCTAGATATCTACCACATGGATATGATGAAAATTCTTATTATTAGAATCACCAATTTGTTGGGAATTTTACAAACAAATTTAAAAATTTGAACCACAACTCCTCATTGATAGTGAAAATATCAAATTTGATGATTTACCAAAGAATTCAAGGTCACAACATGGTGAACATAAAAAATTGAATATATTCGATAATATATTATAATATCAATCTAAGGGAGAACCTGAAGTGAAAATGGCATATAATTCACATCCTTATCCATCATATTATGGCAACCCAATATATGGGATTATTTTCACACTTACACATAAGATACCTCTTATGGTTTAATGAGCTTTTATTTCATTTGATGACACTAAAATTATGGATGATGAATTAGATATTCACTCATTGTTTATTAGGGAACATACTGATCATTAACCTATACATAGTGTTATCTTTGATAATAGTTATATTAAAAATGTATGTACCATGACATTACTCACACATATAAGATATATACATAATTATTAATTACTTTTGACCAAGATGGTCAAAGCATTAAATGAGAAAGCACAAAAAAAAATTCAAGAGATTTATTTATTTCATAGTTTGATCCAACACATGTGACCATAACAATTTTAGTTATACCATATACGTGATTTGTCAATATGTTATTGGGATGAACTTGGATTCATAAGGTCTATGTAGTACCATCCATATTTCATAGATGTCTCAAGTATATTCATGCCGATACGGTAATCATAGTTTCAGGGATTCAATATGAACATCCTTTAAAAATAGAGAATATATTTCCAAGATAATAAAATATAAGTTAATCATGAGAGAAAGAGATACATAGTGGATTCAATGGAGGAATCATCTATATATACATGACCCAACTAGTTTTTGAGACTGTATTATCATGTTTTAGATATGTTATAAATACCCAAAACTATCATGTTGGGTTGATTTTTTTCTAGACCTTTCCCTAGGTATGCGTTGATGTAACCAGTATCTAACAAGATGATGAACTAGATTTTCATGTAGGACTATGTTATTATGTGCTCACTTAAAGCATGCAGCAATAAACTGGTTTCCTTGGGTTTTATTGTGTATAAGCATACATGTTATATATTGGTGCTTGAACATATACCTTAATGACTAAACAAAATGAAATACAAAGATGCGGACATAGGTTCACTTGATTGAACAAACATGATTAAGATAACCATTTCCTTGATATTCAAACTCCACATTGCTCATATTTATATAACATATATTTCATTCATTAATTACATATCGATAATTATATTACAAATGTATAGTGGAACTCAGTGATAAAAATTAGCTATAAGATGGAGTGTAATATCAAGATTACAATGATTTCCATGATTACATTATTCAATAATAATCAATTAGTATAGAATAATGGCCAACATCATTAAAAAACTCTAAACAAGGGTATTTATACTTTCTTCTCCCTAAAAAAGTTGTTCTAATAGTTATGGCACTTCTAGTTACTAGAAAATGATCTCCAGTGAATTGAGATTTATGGAAATCATCTACAGTATTTTATTAAGGACCCACGCCTTTGTTCTCCTCTATTCCCATTAGGTGTTGGATCCTTATTTCCATGTGTTTTTCTTCACATGGTCTGGTTCTAAACTCATGTATGAATGAATATTATTATATCCTTTTATATCATTCCTTAACCATTTCTTACTATTTCATGTTCTCCAAGTCTTTTACTAGTATTATAATCCATTTACTATCAGATTCTACATTTATTATGCATCCCTTATGACTGGGTCTTCTTGTGCCATGATATATTATACCATGGTCTTCTACACTTGTATAAAATTTTCACTGTGTTCCTTACATTCCATACTTGTTCTATGTTATTTCTAACATACTTAGCCAAATGTTTGGGTCCAACATCAACCCACACTATGCTAATAGTTCATCTTGGACTAAGTAGTAGTTTAGGATTCAACCAAAATTTAATGACCAACCTATTAGACATGAGTTTTTACACATTCCCAATATGACAAGGTGTTGAAAATCTTTTTTATTATTTATTCAATTACCAGTTTCAACTTTTTGGTCTCCTTGGGTTGGTTGGGAAACTTTCTAGCATTATTGACCAAACATTTAAGGGATGTGAAAGCAGCATTTTAAAATTATTCAAGTGTATTGAACTCACCTAAAAATTTTCCTTAGAGTACCATAAATATATAAATCATTTCATGTCAATATGTACTTATTATTTCTTCCATAATTTCAACATCAGTGAATATCTTCATGTGCTCAATGCAGTCTTTTATTAATAGCGTTGTATCAGCCATTTACTAATGTTAAAGCTCTTCTACTAAGAGTCAAGCTTCTTAAAATTAATGGTATTTTCCAACATATCAAAAATCCCATCTAGGATAGGAATCACTTCCCAAAATATGTGCAAGGTGTGCCTCCACACTCCCTCCACTTAAGCAAATTTATCAACTACCCATACTATTTCATCACTTAGCCTAGGATGCTCCATGGACCATTTCAATAGGAGGTCCATGAGGATATCTAACTTTTCAATTAACTTAAACTCTAAATCGAATCCATCCATTAGCATCATTTCTTGGTGCATAATACCTTATAAATATTTAGTGTTTTAACCTTAGCTTCTATCTCGATCTCCAATTGGTACTTCAGCTCAGCTACCTTTTTTTATAGTTTAGTGCAAGTAGTGAATTATTTATCAAAAAATTCCACCACCTTGGCATGATTCTATTTATCTTGTCATGTACCATATTATATAATAACATTTTACTTTGTTACCATAGAGGCCAATTTTAAGAGTGTCATGTTATCTTTTAAAGAGGTAAAATGATGGGGATCTGCCCAAAGAGTTGTGGACAGTGCTACCACTTGTGGATCTAATACAAATTTATCAATATTCATCTAAAAATGGCATTCCCCATTTTAAATTTCAATAAAAATTGATATCTTATGTTGGGTTTGAGAAGATGCATCTTTTCTATCAATATGATAATACAAATACATCTTGTTAGAAATGCTTGTCTGTTATTGGGCACGATGGTTAGTGGTTATATCAGACACTTATAGTCTAACCATAGAGTCAACATGGTGTTTCCATTTTATTAGATCCCACTCAAGTATCTTGACATCTTTATTTTGCTTTTATAATGTGGTGTCGATGTCAAAGCCATTAAATTCTTCTACTTCAAAGCCATTACTTTCTTTGCAAGTGGACCTTCAATATCCAACTATGCCTATTAAAGGATGGTCTCTTCCTCTTTCACTAGGGATAGTGTCTTCTCTAAATCAATTTCTTCTTTTTATTTGGCTATCCCCAAGGTACCTCATGGTAACTCTTTAACTCCTCCCTATCACCATTTATAGGCTCTTTTATTTCTTATTCCAAAGGAATAGATTATATTTTTGGTGTTGAGCCTTCCAATTGACTTGCTAATGGATCTATTTTTAGTGGAGAAACCCTCTTTGGTTATTAATCCCTTTTAGCTATTTCTTGGGTAGTCTTTTTACTTTATAGAGGTTCTAGCTATGAACTTGTGCTGGCATCATTCCCAATAAGCTTTTGCTTCTTGTCTATTGATGGTATTGGGAAAAGCTTCTCTTTTACACACTTTGCTCTTCCTAAAATTTTATTATTAGGTTTAAACATATACATGAGGGTATATATTGTGTCCTTAACCAAGGTTTGATGTACTTTTATTTTTTTTCTATCTAAATTGAGGCCATCCTGATGTGCATGAGAGAGTAGTGTTGCCTGACAATAAACTTAGCTTGTTTGTTAACCTATGTAAGTAAGTCCTTTATAATTTTCCATTCATTCCCAAACATATCCTCCACTCCATTATACCATGACTTAATTTCAATCTTATATGATGGGGTAATCTATCCAAGGTATGTAAATTCCTTGTATTGATCCATAGGGGACTTATTTTTAGGAGGGTACACCCACTTCAATTCTCCATAGGTGTAATCCAGTACACAAATTTCATCAAACACTATTAGTAATAAGAACATGCCTTAAGGGAACTTATGGTTTGGAATTTACTAAGCCTTCTCTGCATCTAGTAAATTTTTATTTAAAAGATACATTGCCTAGTTTTATTTTTGCCCTTCAATGACTTGTTGTGCAACATACAAGTGGGCTATGCCTACTTCCTTACATCTATCACCACTTACAATATTTGTCATTATAATTCACACATCTAATCAAAGAGTAAGACTCTGTAGATTACTAATATGCATAGTATGGCCCTATTTATATTATTCTAGCATCGTGGTTATCTTTTTTCAATCTCCGCTAAGTCTTATAAATAAAATTCAAGGTCCACATCAAAGCACTACAACCTTGACACTTTGTTAATTATTTTTAGCCATGATTTTCATCTAACACCCAATAAATTAGATACACTCCTCGTACATGTGAAAAATTATAAACATGATCACCTCTATATTTTTTCTAAATTAGGGGAGGTGGAATAGCTAAAAAATCCCAGTATATTTCAAGGCATTGAAGATATTCAAATCATAGACCAATTCACTCTTTTTATTTTGGAACTTGACTCTATAATCATTTTGTAGCTTAACCTTTTTTTTGTGATGTTGATGGTTGTAATCAAAGATAGGTAAAGTGGGCATATTAGATACCTAGTTTCATGCATTCAGTACCATCTCTAGGTATTGCATCTCCTTGATTAGAAATAATAGAGGTGAAGGCACTTGAGATTTCTTCTTGGTTTGACACACCATTCCTATTCCTTAGCTTTATGTGTTCTCACCTTGTTCTTTAGATATTTCCTCCTTTATTAACACTATTTCCTCAAAAACACTTATCTCTTCTTATTATGGAATGATAGGTAGTGGCTCAGTTTATTGGACCTTATTATTAGGATGGATCACTTCCTTCATGGAGATCAAAGGTTGAGGTATGACGATCCAATTTTCTTAAATGAATACATTTTTACTATGTAGGTGCCTTGGCTCTCCTAATTCAACACCCATTAATGTAACATGTTATATTATACTACCTTCAACTCAAGAAATCCTCCATGTTCTTTTAGTTTAGCTAGCTCTGGCTATTTATTGTATCACAAACACATGTAAATGATCAAGGAACAACTAGAAATTGGTACTCTAACCTTGATTAGAATCTCTTGTATTCTTTTGTTCACTCTTTTGATTTGTAAATTCACAATCATAGTAATGGTAAAATGTGAAATGAACCATTTTGTCTTTTTATATGTTCAAGATGGTAACTTGTATTTATTACTACCCCCTCTTTAACCATGACTTCATGAAATACATGTGATCAATGTTATTGCCATGATGTGATTTTGGCACACTTTCCATTACCACTACCTCTTTACATTAATGACATGTCTTGTCTCACACTTTTATCGAAGTGTTTGACAGTTGTACAAGAAATTGAATATTCATATTGAGGTAATATTCACACCAAAGGTAGGAATCATTATTCATCTAGGTGGCATTATGTTAATGCATCATATCATGTGTATCCTTTGCCCTTATACACCTTTATTTGTATACCTTTTCATCTATGCATATCCTTATAGGCCATATCCTCATAGTTCATAGATGTAACACCCCTTACCCTAATGTAATTGTCCTTCATCATCCTCCACGTGAACATAAGTATCAAGTTTTAAATGATTAAGAATTTATAAAAAGGGTGCACAACTATAGTAGTGTTTTATTGAAAATAAAATATCCTAAACTAATGGCATATATCTTATTGGTACAATCAAGAAATACTCAGGGAAAAAAATACGGCCAAAACTAACTACCATTATAATCACCAAGAATAAATTATCCATCTAGTCATTTCAAGAAACACACACTAGTAGGATGAATACTATGAATAATGAAAAGACCATCCAAGTGAACATGAAGATTCCCAAAGTGGCATGTCAACTTAGAGTCATAAATTAAGAGTGTCATTCTAGGTTGAAAATTTTAATGCTTGAGGTGGAAATTATGTCATACCTTCAGTTTTAATTTTTCCACATCTTGAATCTAATGAGAAATAAAATGAGTTTCATTTAATTGTATTCAAGCATATATTTTTGATTTCAATGATGGTTCATTGCTTATCTATCCAACATGTGAATTGTTAAGAAAGGGAAGCTAGACCTCTACTAGAGGAACACCCTTGATACCAAACATAATATTGAATGATGCACTTTTATTGAGGTGCTTATAAGTTGTACAATAGCCCAATTGAGTTGTAGACACCTGATCATCCCATTCAGTTCATCTAATATTATATATCTTTATTAATGTTGTGCCCAAGATCTTTTGAATGCATGAGCAGTGTAATTTAACTAGGGATGTTATGGTGTGGTCTTGTGGTGAGAAATCATGAACTCAAGTAATAATATTATGATAGTCTCATTGAGGAAGTGAGTACCATTATCACTAGTAATACTCAATAGATAACCAAGCCTTGTAATATTATGTTCCCAAATGAAATACACTATAGTAGTCACAGTATAAACTTATGTTAGTATAGCTTCAAACCAGCATTTGAGATAATTAGTTGTTGATATAATATATCATGAGCCATTATGCCATCATGATTGATTAATAAGGCCAATGAAGTCAATGGCCCATTTCTCAAAAGGTTGGTATGATATAATAGGATGAATTTGAATTTAATCTTGATGATTTTGCTTCCCCATGCACTAGAAAATGTCACATTGATGTGCATAAATCTATGCATCTTGAAAAAGCATAGTCCATCATAAACTAGTTAATAAAAATCTATGCATAGTAACCTCTCTGGCATAATGTCCTCCAAAAATATATTCATATAATTTGAGGAGAACATCAGGGAACTCTTGTTCCATGAGATACTATCAAATCAATTCATCTTAGCCAAGATTATAGAGGTCTCCTCTAATAATTTAGAATGGAGCAACATGAACGATTAGTTGCTTCTTGGTCTATATGTTTAAATGAGTCAGAGTTGATCTAATAGTAAAAAATGTTTTTATGTCCTCCAACTCTTCAAGATTTCATGAGACATGAAATAAATGCATTACAAGTAGGTCATTCTCAATGCTGCCCACCATTTCACCAAAATCAATTATTGATAGATGGTTGTGACCGTAATTATCATTTTTAGGATTTACATTATGAAAAATTGGAAATTTTGGAATAACACAATACAATGACAAATGCAACCATGAAAAATAGGTTTTTTAACTAGATACTTCAATTACTTATGGTATGTAAAGAAAATAAAAGATGTGGCCAATAGATATTGTCAAAAATTTTGAAGATCATAGACCATAGAGAGTGCCTTGCACTTTATGGTGATATAGTTCATTTTGTCTAGAGTAATATTTTTACTTGTAAATTAAATAAGGTGATCTAGATTATCCTCACTAGGATGAAAAATTATAGCACTAAATTCAATATTAGAAGAATTGACATGGACATGGAATGGTTTTGTCTAGTCAAGGAGGTGAAGAATTAGAGCAGGGATAAGTTTATCCTTTAGGGATAGAGAATATTCTTAGCATGAGTGGGTCTAAATGAAATATTTATTATGTTTCAAGTGTTCATCTAGAAGCACTTCTATCCTTGAATCTCCTTAGATAAATTTCATATACTACCCAATATGACCTAAAAATACATGAGCCTCTCATTGGGTAGTTGGTCCTAGCAAATAGAGGATGATAAAAATCTTAGTGTGGTCTACTATAAGTCCATGTCGACTAATGTGACCAAGGAAAACACTGAATAGAGTTAAAAAATACACTTATTCAATTTTAAAGAGATTTGAAGCATCCTTTAGTGCTTAAGCATAAGTTGTAGTTTACAATAATGATCTTTCACCAAGTCATATACTATCTAATCATCCTTATAGACCTAAAGGAAATTGTGGATAAAGTCCTTAGAGGCCTCAACAGCTATTTTGTAGAGTATAGTGAGGGAATTGCTTAACTCAAATAATATTAGAGTACATCCAAAATAACCCCACTTTGTAGAAAATTTAGTCTTGTGCCTATCTTCTTCTCCAATCTAGACCTGATGGTACCCTTAGAAACCATCTATGAAGGCACAAATTTCACCCCCAGTAACACCTTTGATTATTTATTTGGTGAAATGTGTTAAGAATGGATTAGTAATTTAAGTTGAATTATGTAAACTTTAATCTACACAAATCCTAATTTATCCATCATTTTTTTAAACCTACTCAATAGGCCTGACCGAATTGAACTCATTGAAAGGGGTAAAGACCCCTACGCGCAACATACCATCAATTTCTTCTTTAACCCATGCATGTAAATTTGAATTCATTTGATAAGTCCATTTCCTAACTAGTAGAGTACCTTCAAACATTTTTATATGCATTTTACCCGAACATGAGTGAACACCCTTAATGTCACTATAACTCATGGGGAAGACATTTTGATATTCCTTCAACAACTTGAATATTTTGGAATTTTTTTGTATTAGACCAGTAATTTTCTAGAGTAGCCATATTTTGTACATCATCTATGACAATGTTTTGTTGTATGGGTTTAATTGGTTATATATACGGTTTTCTATATCTATAAATAGGTCACAAATAGTTAAAGTAACATACTCTATGTGTACATCCAAATGATTGATCGATGGGTTATGTGGAGTAGATCCTGGACCTTCCTAAACTTGGAACACAACATTTTGATTACATTTTTAAATTTATTCGTAGAGGCATGATTGATAATAGGATCTAGTGTTAAAGTTTTCAAAAGGATCATTGAAAATTGTCAATCCTTATTCCATTACACCATGTATACTTCATAGCTAGTCTTTAATAGGACTAGGATCACTCATGAATACTTGATGCATTACTTGCAGTCTAATATGAAAATCAATCCTTGGAAATGAATAGGATAATGATGCAACCATATTATCCTTAATCAAATGCCAAAAAATGGGTTATTATATGGTGTTCCTCTTGAACATACCAAGCTATAGACCATTTGCATAAAGTGCCATAAAATTCATGAACACACAGGTATTTTAGTAAGTAATTTTTATCATCAAACCATATTTCTTTGTAAGCATTTAGGTGATGTTATAGTTTTCAAATACCACTATAGTTTTTAGTGCCTCGTATTTGGTTGTCATGATGAAAATGATGATGTAAGGCATAACATACATGGTCTCAATGAAAAAGACACTCATGATGAGATTGCTACCATCTTGCCAATTTGGCATTAAGAATGTTGATAAGTGATGTCACATGATCGACATAAAATTATTAAAAGTCCTCTATTTACTATAAAAATTCACTTACTTCCATTTACCTATTGAATCGTAGAGCTTCATGTCAATTTTGAAGGGATGTATCCACAAGTGGTCCATGCATGAATTTCCAAGTAACAAGAAAAATAAACCTATGGTGCTTGTGATAATTTCACTGAGTGTCTTGATGACTACCAATAACACCACACACTCTCCTATTAAGGTCATAATCACCCTGTGCCCAACAATCATAGGTGTTAATTGTAGTATTAGAGATGAACTATGCATCCATCATTCTAAGGATGCTATCAGGGGTGGTATCATGACATTAAATACTTTGAGATGTGATGTTGTATATATGATTAATATCCTCATCAATATTAATAGTTACAATATATGGGGGTCCATGTGCTTGGTCCAATGGGATGATGATGTGATGATCAATATTTTCAAATCTAGAATATCTCTTCTTAAATCTTAAATCCTTTTTTTTATAAAAACACCATGGATAACCTAATAGGGTTGGGAATTAATTATACTTAGCTAATTTTATAACTTCAAATTTATATTTGAAAAGAAACCTAAGGATAACCATAGTGTCATTTTTAAGATAGCTAATCGATATATCATTAGTCTTATTGGAAATAAACTATACATAGGGTGATGGTTTTAAATCTAGGTTAGCCATATTTTTCCACACATCCTTTTTGAATACATTTACCCCAACACCAATATCAAATAAAATGTCCCAGATCACCCATCTATTGATGGAAACATTCACCAATATTTCTTTGTCCTCTTCTAGGCTAAGAGGAACATGACTATCTTATCATCGAGCATTGTTTAATCAATGATCCTTAGTAGGCCTTGGTGTTTAATTATTAAGCCAATTACATAATCGGGGTATAATAGCCTCATCTAATAGGCACTTTTAATGAAATTATAAGTCATTCTATGCTACATCTCGTGGAGTTGTGTCATTTTACATACCAACACGTTGAACAACATCATTATATTTAATAAATTGCATCTCACCTTGTAATTACTTTACTAAATTCATAGTATCTTAGATCACTTCTTTCTATTGTTGAGAATTAGGATACATAGTTTCATGAGGATCTTTATATTTTACCTTTTTAATAGGTGGAGTGGATGTAGATTGGGATTGTCCACTACTATATATTGTAATCTTAACTTGTTGGGATATTGGAGTGTTAGGGCATGGTTTCAAGTTTATATTCTCAATACATACATACCATCACCCTTCTCATTCTACTCTTTCATGATGGCCACGTAAAAATTAGGACATTCCTCAAAATGATTCTCATTTTTATAAAAAACACATGTTGGATAAACTAGGTAGTCTTGCTAGTAGTGATCTTTAGAACCACATTTGTAGCATGTTCATGGTGGAAAACATCCACCTCATTATACTTGACTTTGGCTTTGTATATGATAACCACTCTACACTTGATTATTTAAAACAAAACCCTAATGTGTACCACATGCATGTGCCTCATGAATATCATTGATGAGATGGTAATCATTAGCATCATGGGTATATGTATGTCATATCTTACAGTAGTTAGACACTTTTGAATTCAACTCCCATTGTAACAAAGCACAAGATCAAACATCATGTTCATCTTAGTAAATCTCACATGACTACTTTAGTACAACACATATAAATTTATGAGCGTAATTACTTATGTTATGGACCTCATTCTCATAGTTGATACACCATAGGCCACTATGAGTATCATGAGAACTATGTTTAGTGAAAATTTCTAATTTTTATGCCATTATAAAAATTTGAGCCTCCATAAAAGGGATAATTCCCTTACCAATTCTTCTAACAGCTTTGGTGTGGAGGGAAACTTCCAAGGCCTCACATGGGTTGGTAAATGTTCTCTCAAACAATGTTAATATAAAGGGAAGTAATAGACCTCCCTTCAACCATTGAGCATGCTAAGTGGCATTAATCTTGAATGAAATCTTAGATAGGAGTATCTTAAAACCTACATTGTACTCACACACACTCTTTATTATCTCTTATTATATATCTTTAAGTGAAATAATAATTTGTTTCTCAAACTCTAGAATATCAAATTACTAAAATAATGTTGTCTTAATCTCATCATAGTCAACTACTACTTGTTGTGGATTATATTTGTTATAAAATTTGTGTACTCACTTCAAGAGTGTGGTTATAAATTTTGTAACTTTTTAAATATAGTAGGTTATACTTACACTCTCCAAATTTCTTCACACTTATGAACATGTTTAGTAAAATTATTCACACCTTGTTATTCTGGTAAATGAAGTGTCATTTCATAATACATGGTGCGTGGTTGAGGTTCTTGTAATGGTGGTTGGTGATAGATTTTATGTCTTTATGTTCATTTGTAGAATTCTACCACTTCCTCCTGTACCACCTCCTATTACACCAAATGAACCACCACCTAATCCACCTCTTGTACCTCTAGCTGAAATAGAAACACCTAAGATGTTGGGTGCTAAGGTAAGGTGACTCACTATATTTAGGACATTACATTCCCCACTACTTATGTTAGGTCCACCAGGCATACCAAGTTGGTCCATAAATGTATCTTGTTTAAAGGAAAAAATAGATTTAATACGCTAGTGTATACAACTTGCTTTACTAAAGGTTCCCTTACGGGTTCAGTTTCTAATTTTATGCTATCTATATCCTAGTTGTGAATAATTAGTTTGTCAAGCTCAAAATCATGAGACTACACTATGGTTGGGGAACTAGGTTGGTTTAATTTAGGTCCTTCAATCTCCATTACCTGAATTGTTTATCATGCATACACTAGAGATGATGTTGGTTAAGTTTTAAAAGTTGGAGATTGTTTGTGCTCTTTTGCTTCCTTACTAATCCTGATACCTCTTCTTGAGTCCTCCCATCCACTTCCTATGTTATTTCCACCTATAATCCCTCATTGAGCTTCATCATATTTGTAGTTCAAATATTCCTATTAGCTGGATAGAATTCTAAATAAATAATCCTTCACAAATACCCTTATATTCACTTACCAATGGTGTTGTTCATGCAAGGGAGAGCTTAACCTTGCATGGGAAAAACTTCAAGTCTAGAGTTAATAAATAAATTATTCACATCTAGTGGGACATGCTTGAGATATTGACCACATTGTTCATGGAAAATTGGAACTTAGCTTCTTCTAGACAAGAATAAGTTGTTATAGTGTACTCTAAGATGTAACGATTCAATATCCCTCTCCATTAAATAGAAAAAACTCACGTCCATGGCATTCTCAAGTGTGATAAAGCTATCTATCTCTCTTTTATCCATGTTATCTTCCTTCCAAGATTTATTTACTCGTCTTGAGCACAAGCTGTGATCCAAACATGTAAATGAATAGTATCTTCAATAAAGAAAGTTTCATATAAGGAACTATGGATAATTTTCTTAACCCACACATGTGTATAAACTCCTAATTTAAGAAATAGAATTGAAAAATTATCTTCAATTATGGTAATCCAACATTTAATGTTTTCAAAAGATAATTGCTTAAACATTTTCCATCATTATGCAACAATCATTATGAGTCCTGACAATGGAATAAAAATGTTATAGTATTTTTCTATCTAGACCTTTCCCTAGGCATGCACTAAAGTAACTAGTACCCAATAAGTTGGCATTTTAGCATCTTATGCAAGATTACGTTCTTCAGTGTTCACTTGAAGTAGGAAACATGAAACCAATTCTCATGGGTTTTTTTGTCTAGAAGTGTACTTTATATATATTGGTGATCAAACATATACCTTATTCAATGATTAAATAGAAAAATAAATACATATATGTGGACCTAGGTTTAGCTAAGTGAACAAAGATGATTAAGATAACCATTCCCATGATATTTAGAGTCCACATTGCTCATGTTTAGATAACATAGGTTCTATTCATTATTTACATATTAGATCCATAAGTTACATAACATATGTATTTTGAAAACCAGTGATACAAATTATCTATAAATTGTTGTGTAATACTAAGATAAATAATTATACAATAATGATCAACAACATTATAAAGATCTAAATAGAGGTATTTGTACTTGGTTCTCCCTGACCAAGTTATTATAATAATTATGACACTTATAGAGACTATCTAATGATCTCCAATGAAGTAAGAGTCATGGTAGTCATCTACATTATTTTCCTAAGGATCAAGGCCTTTACACCCCTATATTCCCATTTAGTACTGGATTCCCATTTCCAACTATCTATGTTCATGCAGGCTGGTGTTAAAGTCATGTGTGATTGAAGTTTGTTCCATGTTTGAGTATCACTCCTTAACCATTCCCCACTTCCTTCATACTCCTCAAGTATTTCAATGATATTTTGATCCCTTCACTCTAGGGATCTTTCTTTATTATGCCTCCCTTCTGAGTGGGTCTTGTTATGCTATGATCTCTTATGCCATGGACTTCTAAAATTGTATAATCTTAATGTCATGCTCCTTCTAAACCATGCTCGTTCTACATTGTTATAAAAATATTTAGCCAAAATCTAGGGTCCAACATACAGTTACACCAAAATAGTAATAAATCACTAAGCAATGGGTTTCATGAACAACTACATATTCTAATATTGATTTTGACCACCAATTCCTATGAGGCATAACTTGAGTATTACAAATTATTTAGTTCCTTAGTTAGATCATATGCATGATCCTTGCTAGTACGATTAGTTTGTAAACTTTCATGAGCATTGATCACATTATGAGCATCGATTTGATGGGATCATTGGATAGTCTTCTCATTCCTAAATACAAAAAAATTAAAAAAAAAAATCAATAAAATATAAAAACATTCAAAGAAATTAAAAATACAATTTAAATACTTAGCAATTACATGTTACTTACTTTGGCATATTTTATTTACTTTATGTTTATTAGATAGAATATCATTTTTATTTCTATATACACATATGTTTACAAGGTACTTGGGTGTGATATAGGTATACACTAGATCCATCATATGTGAGCATACATATAATGGACCTATCTTTCACACACGAGACATGCTACATTAGAGGCATCTACTTCTATTGATCATGATTGGTAAAATTTCTATTATGTTATGACCATTTTAAATTATGATGTTGATTTTATATACTAACACTCACACATGTCTATACTCATGATGACATCTTACATTATGTTCTATATATGTTATGCTAAAAAAAATTACTACCACATGTATGCAGGGACTAGTTTCATATGCTTATTCTAGTTGTTTTTATTTCACATGTTCATATTCTCACATGGATTACTTAAGTGTACTTATTGTTTGCTACCTTGTCTTAGCTATGAAACTTTTGAAAATGTTCCTTCCTTGCTAGCCACCAATATCTAAGTGTTTCTTGTTTGTTGTGTGGACATTCATGCATGTCCTCCCATTGAGTGTGCTACATTAGAATATACCCCTTGATTTGTGTCTCCTTAGACCCATTTTTTCATGAAATTGAATGCTCTTGTGTGCATTTGATTGTTTTATAAAATTATGCTTATTATTCATAGTTATGGCCATGATACATATAATGCATCTTAGGTCTTATTAGATTGGATACAATATATAATGATATATCTACTTAGACATGATACCACTATATGTTTATTTACTATCTGATTGATGCAAAAATAAAATGGATATCTTATCCTTTTTAGATAAGGTCACTATGATGCATTCTTTTTACTTAGGTTATATTAGTGGATGTATATCATAAATACATGAGTCCACATACATAATTTACATAATTTGATAAAGATTACATTATTCAGATATGCATTTGGATCAAAATCTCATGTAATTGGCATCAATTTTATAGTTTTCCAATAGACCTTTTAGATTTGTGGCATATATTATACATACTTTATAGAGAAAAGATTTAATTTTGAGAAATACTTTAGCTTGAGACATATTATAGGTACACATGCCATGTAAATGGACAAAATCACATATATGTATTCATATTATATACACATTTATCCATAAACCTTATCAAGATGCACCATTTGAGCTTTATCTGTCTACAATAGTTTTCTCCCTTGAGCATGTAATTGAGACTCAATGCCCTCGATGGGATTCACATAACTCACCCTTGCATTGATCACACTATGAGCATCCATTTGATGGGATAATTGGATAGTCTTCTCATTCCTAAATACAAAAAAAATAAAAAAAAAATCAATAAAATATAAAAACATTCAAAGAAATTAAAAATACAATTTAAATACTTAGCAATTACATGTTACTTACTTTGGCATATTTTATTTACTTTATGTTTATTAGATAGAATATCATTTTTATTTCTATATACACATATGTTTACAAGGTACTTGGGTGTGAATAGGTATACACTAGATCCATCATATGTGAGCATATATATAATGGACCTATCTTTCACCCACGAGACATGCTACATTAGAGGCATCTACTTCTATTGATCATGATTGGTAAAATTTCTATTATGTTATGACCACTGTAAATTATGATGTTGATTCTATATACTAACACTTACACATGCCTATACTCATGATGACATGTTACATTATGTTCTATATATGTTATGCTAAAAAAAATTACTACCACATGTATGCAGGGACTAGTTTCATATGCTTATTCTAGTTGTTTTTATTTCACATGTTCATATTCTCACATGGATTACTTAAGTGTACTTATTGTTTGTTACCTTGTCTTAGCTAAGAAACTTTTGAAAATGTTCCTTCCTTGCTAGCCACCAATATCCAAGTGTTTCTTGTTTGTTGTGTGGACATTCATGCATGTCCTCTCATTGAGTGTGCTACATTAGAACATACCCCTTGATTTGTGTCTCCTTAGACCCATTTTTGCATGAAATTGAATACTCTTGTGTGCATTTGATTGCTTTATAAAATTATGCTTATTATTCATAGTTATTGCCATGATACATATAATGCATCTTAGGTCTTATTTGATTGGATACTAAAATATATAATGATATATCTACTTAGACATGATACCACTATATGTTTATTTACTACCTGATTGATGCAAAAATAAAATGGATATCTTATCCTTTTTATATAAGGTCACTATGATGTATTCTTTTTACTTGGGTTATATTAGTGGATGCATATCATAAAGACATGAGTCCACATACATAATTTACATAATTTGATAAAGATTACATTATTCAAATATGCACTTGGATCAGAATCTTATGTAATTGGCATCAATTTTATAGTTTTGTGATAGACCTTTTAGATTTGTGGCATATATTATACATACTTTATAGAGAAAAGATTTAATTTTGAGAAATACTTTAGCTTGAGACATATTATAGGTACACATGCCATGTAAATACACAAAATCACATATATGTATTCATATTATATACACATTTATGCATAAACCTTATAAAGATGCACCATTTGAACTTTATCTATCTACAATAGTTTTCTCCCTTGAGCATGTAATTGAGACTCAATCCCCTCGATGGGCTTCACATAACTCACCCTTGCACTAGATTGTGGTCATGATCACCCTTCAATTCTCCCTTCACATCTCCAAGGTTCAATTGTGAACCTTTTTTGGCAATGCTTTAAAAAATAAGCACCATTATCAAAGAAAAATACCAAGGGGCAACATGGTTACATCGAAACACATGTGTAATCCTTCATGAGCTCTCTTTTATTTCAATTTTTTCAATTATTCACATCAAAATTATATGAAATAATTACACTATAACATGTTCTTGGTTACATGTATTACACAAACACCAAATTCAAATAAATTTGAAGGAAAATCAAGCTATGTTGTACACCAAGTTACACATTTATTTCCTTTAAGCTAGTGATTTCATTGTAATTTATCCATAGAATAAAGGAAGGGTGGGGGGATGGCGTAGCAGGAGAGGGGGAATGTTGACACTAAAATTTGATTCTATGTGAGAAACTAGTTTTGTACACTTTAAAATTTTCATTCGTTGCTCGACCCTTTAATTCATGACCTTACTGCTACCAAAGGGTCATGTTTACCATCTCACTGTGCGTAAATGGATTACCCTATAGTTTGACCCTAATATTTGGATTACCTACATCGCATGTAGCCTACAATTTGCATAAAACATTGTTTATATCCTACTCTGATAGCTACATATCTTCATCAACTATCTATCCTCCCTGATACTACCATCCAAACTAGGATGCTAGCATCGTTACTACCATCCTAGATCTAACACTGGTGTCCAATCCTTACAAATTGTCTAATTTGTAAATATATCAGCATGTACATATTGGTTTATTTATCTTGATTAACCAACCTCTAAGATCATTTCAAAATGTGTGGTATAAATATAAAACAAAAGGTCATTCATTATCATTTGATAATTACCAAGTAATAACAGTTGTCAAGCTCATATAATCGTTTGCAAAACTGAGTCATACTACGTTGTTCTTTCTAATTTCTAAATCAATCATAAAAGTAGTCTTCTTGTAGGTATAAAACATTCAAAGAGAAGTCCACAAATAATATTTTCTCATGTTACAAGCTAAAACAACAAATGCATTTGCATATAACATATT
The DNA here is from genome assembly GCA_037957365.1 of Torreya grandis. Taxonomy (NCBI): domain Eukaryota; kingdom Viridiplantae; phylum Streptophyta; class Pinopsida; order Cupressales; family Taxaceae; genus Torreya; species Torreya grandis. Next base: position 188,922 of record JARHVA010008231.1, on the reverse strand, counting down.
TCATAATTGTTCAAACATAAGCACACATAAGGCATAAAACAATATTGGTATGAGGCCCTCTTTGGAATATATCGTTATGCAGGTAGTGTTCATTGACAAGGAAGTATTTGAGGCTAGTTACACTTCACTCAAGAACTCAGTAATCTCCATTTTTATAAGTGGCATGCCCAAGTTATAAGATATATGGTGTTGAGCAAAAGACTGATATCTAGAACGTGTGCACATGATCCGAGTTAACAATCTAAAAGGTGCCCATGAACCTTAACAACAATAGTTTATCTTTTTAGAAAAAGATATATATTATGTACTAGACATAAGCCTCAAAACATGGACACTAGTATTGACGGTAGTGTTTAAGTTGACAAAATGCTAAATTCCAAAATCTTATGAATCATTGTAAAGCATTGTCTTGTCTTTTCTTATACTTTTATTTACTAGATCCACCTTTACATTAGTAAATAAGCTAAGTATTATTTCTTCTTCTTGCTACTACATTTAAGATATTTTTTAGTATTGTATTTTTAATATTTAATATATTTTTATAATTTATAATTATATCAAAATATTGTAAATATAAATTATTTAATTAACATGTTTTAGAATAATTTAACTATTTATTTGATTAAGCCATTCTGCCCTGACCCTCCGTTTTAAAAACAGGGTAAATAACACCCAAATAATCAATTTTTTTAAAAAAAAAAAGAGGGTTATGTAAGATTCATACAAAATGAATAAGAGAACTGAGAAATAAGTTGACAACATGTTAGGAGCAGTTACAACACAAAAGAAGTTGTAAATTTTTGATGTTGCACGAAAAGTTTTCTTGAAGGAACTAGTGGAAATGTCACTTATTAGATTCTCATAATTAGGCATTACGAGGCAAAACATGGGAAGCACTTGCAAAAGAAAGAGTGCATTTAAGTGGAGTTGCCTTTGTTGACCTTCTAGATGGATAACATGATCTTGGAATTTGGCGTTCTTTCTTAAAAGAATAAGTGTACCGTAAATTTAGTGTTAGACAATGACGTCTTGTAATTCGCATTTGTTATATTCTTGTGCAATTCAAACCTCTCCTTACGTTTGGGCATGTGGTCATCGTAGCCAGCGTCGTGCCAACATCAAAATACCACCCTCTAGACCGTACGATATCATTCCATGTTCATTCACCTCAAATCACGCTCAAGAGCCTTTTTCACGTCTGACGTCATACCAAACTCAGTTGACTCTGCACACAGGGGAGATGCGCCACTAGCGGAAACGGAAATCAAATTGTGATTGTATTCTCCTCAATCAAAGCTTTTTGAATTTTCTATATCATCTTTTCTTGGTAGAATTTTCTATACCCTCCCTCCATCATACTCTTTCACCGGACTTCGACATCACTATTAACGGATCGTGTTTATGCGCACCGTTAACATTATCATGTAGACGCGTTTGAAAATGTTGGTGAGTCTGTTATGTTTGGTTCTTCTTTCATTCAAGTTAGGTAGTCGAGTAAGATAACTCTTGGAAAGTAATGACTTGTTTATCGTTCCACAAAATCCCAACTTTAGCATGGTGGCAGTAGGTGAAGACAGGTCTATCTTAAATTCGAAAGATATTTTGGACAAAATCGGAGTGCCTTGTGAGGAGGGTAACGTGAAGCCCTTCAACACCTGTAAAAACGATAACATTAACTTGACATTCCGGTTTGAAGAATATGAAATTGGATATAATATAAAGGAAGAATTTTTTAACCCAGATCAGAGAGGAAACACCATTGTTAAAATGCAATGCCTATTGGAATCGAAGCTCAACCCAAGGATATGTCACATCTATATTTTTAATATTCTTAATTCACCTAGCCTAAGAGCCGATTATTAACCCATCATATTTCAATTACTTAATTTTATAGTAAAACTAATAATAATTATTATTTAATAAATTTAAACGTTTATTTGATCCAACGAAAATCAAAGATATTTATTTCTTATATTTTATTATTATTTTTATTTAAATAAATTAACTCATTTTTTAAAAATTTGACCATCAAAACTATTTACAACTTATTGTTTCAAATAGTTTTATTTAAAATGATATATTCATTGTTGTTAAATAAAGTTTATATGTACAATTACCAACAATCTCATAATATCATTAAGTATGCTCTCTATTCTTACAGATAATTTAATAGAATTGAAAAAAAATTGGTGATTGAAAATGATGGTTTCTTGATTTTTTCCAACAACAATGGCATTGTCAGGGATTTACACAAATTTATTAGTACTTACATATCAGTTATCTATTGTAATCTGTTTCACAATCATCATTGTTAAACAAAGTTTATATGTACAATTACTAAGAGTCCTGTAATATCAATAATTAAGCTTTTTGTTCTTGCACATAATATTATAGAATTGAAAACTGTTTGACGATTGAAAATGATGCTTTATTTTTCTTTTTCCCACAATGACGACATTGTCTAAGGATTTGTATAAATTTATTAATACCTGTCTATCAACAATCTATTGTAATCACTTGAACTAATTTTTTTTATCTTGGACAATGTGCATCCAGTAAATGTAGATAATTTTTTCAAATATTTTATTTTTAACATTGGAATTCAAATATATTTATTATAAAAATAGAATAATAAAATAATTTAATGGATTTTTATTGGATGAAATCATTCAATGTCATCATTAACCTAGGGAAATGCAGATTTTTTTAAATTAAAAAGATAATATTTTTTTATAGAGGAAAAAAAATATAAAGACATTACAAAAATAATTTTTGACATAGAGAATAATTGTTAGGTTGTTAATCGATCAAAAATTTCCAACTTAATATTTTTTTTCTAGCATAACAATGCTAAGCATTAGGATGATGGTAGTTGATATTTAATAATCTATAATTCTTCTATTTATTATTATATAATGATGGGCATCTTAGATATCTAAAAGTTTATTATTTTAAGTATAAAAGTATCTATGCCAGTGTCAATTTGTAAAGCTTACACAAATTTTTATAGGTCTAGGCTTTAAATTGAAAAAGTATGTTTGTAGTTCCAACATGTATCATGGCTCTATGCTATTATGTTTACAGTTCCTTCATGTATCATAATTATATGCTATTATGTTTGATGCTTTAACTTTCATAAGTAAATTTTAATTGATCCTCTCTATTATGGACCAAATCACATATTTTCATGTATTTAAGGGTCATCAGTTAGTAAATATAACATAACTAAAAACAAAAATTGCTTAATATTATCTTTGAAAAAATATTTAAGTAAACCAAAAATAAAAACAAATACATTTGTTGAAAATGTAAACCAAATTGGGCTTAATGTAATAATATAACAAAACAAGATTTCAAATATAAAATCCTAGACATTTTTGCTCTGTATAGAAATATTGACCATGAAAAAAGAAATAGAAATACATACATATAATTCTCTATGTAGTTAGTTTGCCAAAAAAATACATAAGTTTGATATTGTGACATAATGTCTTAGAAGTTACCAAAGTTTAGGGTTTATGTCTTTGTATTATATCTGATTTAGGTCCCTTACATAGGAGAAGAAGAGTCTTAGGGATATATATAGAAAAAAAACTTGGAAGAGTTTAAAATCCAACTACTCCAGTGTGTTGTAATTATTGTTGGCAAAATTCATGAATTTGGTTGCATGTTACCCTCTTTTAGAACTCAATATTGATGAAAAATTAAAATATATGAGAAACTATCCTAGGCATTGTGCTTTTCTTCTCAAAAAATATTAAAATCTAGGCATGTTTGTTGATGGATCTAGATGTAGTCTAGTGTTATATTGTTAGAAAGCTCTGAAGAAATGCATAGTTGTTGGCTACGTGGTGTTTAATTTCCTTAGGTGTCAAAGACATGACAAAGTGAGTTATAAGGTAGAAAGTATGGCCAATGCATGGCTAAAAAAAATAAATTACCATTATAATCAAAACATCAACCTAAAAATAAATTGGTTTTATAATCAAACATATGTTATTTCATAACATGGAGTTAAGAAAGTATGTATGATCAGTGTGAATGAAAATTTTAGATAATATGGACTTATCAACAGTCTAAATTTTTGAAAACTATCATAAATAAATTGGATTTTACCAAGATTAAGTTGGACTTATTATAAATAAATCACATCTATCTAATGTATTTGTAATAAGTTCAAACTATTTAAAATGATTATAAATAATTATTAGTTAAAAACTATCATCAATAAATTAAACATCATCAACAATTAGTTGGACTTCTCAATAATTAGTTGGACATATTACAAATAAATCACATCTATCTAATGTATTTGTAATAAGTTCAAATTATTTAAAATAATAAAAAATAATTAATAATCACTTTTTTTAGAACTATCAAAAATAAATTGGACTTTATCAAGAATTGATTGGACTTTTCAAGAATTAGTTGGACTTACTAAAAATAAATCACATCTATCTAATGTATTTGTAATAATTCCAACTTATTTAAAATAATTAGAAATGTTTTTTAAAAAAACTATCAAACATAAATTGGACTGTATCAAGACTTAGTTGGACATATTACAAATAAATTACATATATTTAATGTATTTAAATCAAATAAATATAATTTATGTATTTTTTAATAAATATAAATTATTTAAAAATATAAAAAAATTAATTTAAATTCCTAATATACCTCTCTTTCACCTCAGCTAGAATAAATTGAGCTTTATCAATAATTAAATGTAATTATAAAAAAATAATTGTATTTATTATAAATAAATCACATCAATCTAAATGTTCAAAATAGTAAGAAGGCTCATGGTATTTATAATATCTTCAATCAAATTTATACAACCATTCAAAATGGTTCATATAGCATGCGTTTATAGGCAATAAGCCTAGGTAGTTTATTTCTAAAGGAAAAATAAGTCATACATCAATCATGCACTCAAGTAATATATGGTTTAAATCACTTGGGATGACTAGGATGCCATGTGTGAGTAATTGATTGAATCTTAAACTATTTTTTAATCTTTGAGTGAGGTCTCCACAACCATAAAAGTTTATATCATATTTGTGCACATGCCATGTGTTGATCTCTTGAACCAATTTTCCCATTTTGACTTGGTGTTCATGAGAGAGTCCCTAAGATTGTGCTATGTGGCCTGATCATGGGTGTTCAGGTCATTGGGCACCTCCTCTATGTTTATATTATTAATATAATCTCTAAAATAGTCAAGTTATCGAGATTGTGATACATATCCCAATATCAGGTGGTCATGTTGCTTAGAAATTTTGTTTGGATTAGTCATCATTTTGCATAATAGATTCATTAATATTGTGTCACATGACACAATCTTGGGTGCTTGGTCGAAGTGTAATTTCAAAAAATGAAAACTTGAAGTCCATTTATTGATACATAAATGTTGAAGATCAAATCTTGACATGGAAATGCCGAAGTGTGACATTTTGAGGCATAAACAATGAAGACCTTTTTACAAACATGGGAATGTCAAAGTGTAATTTTTAATGCACAAAACTCAAAGTGTTAATTAGGATGTACAAATTACAAAGACCATATTAAAGGATGCAAAATGTGATCTTTCTATTTGGAACATGCAAAAGCCAAAGACCATTTTGAAACACAAAAATGTGATGTGGATATTCCAACAGTCAAATACCTAAATAATGAATTGTCATAGTCGGAAACATAAAATGAAAATTTTGAAGGGTATTTTCTAAGACCCAAAATGCGAAGTGCCACTATAAATAAATATAAATAAATAAAAAATAAAAAATTATATATTCCTAAAAATTAGAATTTTTTTAGAAAAATAGTCACATTTCTCATTTAAAAATTAATGAAACACCATTTCTAATTTACCAATGTCATGAAATAAAACATTAGTTCTCAATCCTTTTTCACTATTTTTGAAAGTGCCTAGTGGGATAATGCATTCAAATTATCTGTTGCAACGTCTTTCAAAGAATCAGTGAGATCAAGTGTATGACCTCTCCAATTTTTATTAAATTTCCAATCATAAATGATACTATCTATGAGTATGGATGGTAAAGATGTTTTAGTTGGGTTTGGCTTCCATTTCTTGTCCAAATAGCTTGAATAAATTTATGCTTTTTTTCCATCTTTTTTACCTGCATGAATAGGGATGAACCAGTCCACATTGACCCTTCATTCTATATATCCATTTGTTTGTATTATCTCAATATTGATTTTAAATCTAGAAACCCATATTATGTAGTTCACTCCTATAAAATTACCAGGTATGAAAAATCACATATCTTTAATTTGTACATCTTGAGCTGTATCAAATGCAATTTATGTTCTTTAGATTTTTGGAACAACATATGTATCTATACATGCCACTCCAAAATCAAAGGTCATATCATGAACCATTTTGTTTAGATATTTATGTAGGGGTATGTCATGGTGAGTTCTAGGCCAAAAATTTCCTATACATTCAACTTTAAAACAAAACATGTCTTATTTCAATTTGTGATGGATGTTTTGGAAGTAATATGCTAGATCCTTCCACTTCCTATTTCTAGTCAAACTAGATTTAGTGAATTGTTCTACATACTTAATGAACTTATAATTAGTTTTTTTTTCACTCTTTTTTCTAATTTTATCTAAGACTTTTGGAACAATGGAATCTTGAAACTTTTCTCTATTTTTCATGTCTTTCAAAAATATTTTTGTTAGATTAACTTATAGAACATTTGGCTCACCATTTTCTTTTTTCCCATAATGTAATCGGTGGGGTGAGGGAGGGTAGGGGGGAGAGAGGGGAGCGGATAGGGGGGTGACTAATTTCTATCTCTTATAGATTTTTTACAATGCATAATCGGTTTACCTTTCTCCATGTGTAGAAGAAATTTTTAACCTTTTGTCAAGTTTACTATTTCATTTCTTCCCTTTAGCTGGGAATTTTTAACATAGTCTTTGAAATGTACTACTTTTTAAATCAAATATGGCATGAAGTTTTTTTATTTTCACATGTCTTATATTTGTTCATCATCTCTACCACACTCCATACATCTTTCCTCTTTATACATTTAGAGAGGTTTCAAAATGTGTCATCGATGTCCTCATGGGTATGTCATACAGGGAGAAATCCAACCTCAACATCGAGGAAAATGCCTTTGTATATAAGGATAGATAACTATTACAACATAAAACTATACAAAAAACATTATTTAATAAATTTGTAAATGTAATGTGTGTGTGTGTGTGTGTGTGTGTGTGTGTGTGTGTGTGTGTGTGTGTGTGTGTGTGTGTGTGTGTGTGTGTGTGTGTGTGTGTGTGTGTGTGTGTGTGTGTGTGTGTGTATGTGTGTGTATATATATATATATATATATATATATTAAAGGGGTAAAAACTTTATTAAAACTTATAAAAGCAAATTAAAATACCACCAACATGAACAAAGACCAAAAAACCACTAACAATAGCCTCATGCCTCAACTCCACTAACATCTTCAACAAGAATGGACTCCATTACCTGGTGTAAATCATAGGATAGCTGCTCCCACTCATCCACCTTACAGCCATCTCCACCTTTCAACGCCCATTTTCTCAAGCAATCAGTCACCCTATTCCATTCCCTTGGAATATGGGCATAAGATACAGAATGCATTAAAGAACTAACCTATAATATCTACTGCACTATCATGGCCAGTTGCCAGCTCACCTCTAACGTTTTCCTCTCTATGAGAAAATTAATCAAGACTTGAGAGTCTGCTTCACAGATCACCCTCCTCCACCCTAAAGCATGAGCTCGCCTCAGGGCATAAACGATAGCCAATCCTTCCATCCTATTAATAGTTTGAACTCCCTAATATGCTGAGCAAATAAAAATAAATGATCCAGAGGAATCCCTACCAATCCCACCAATCCCAGCCGACCCTGGATTACCCCTAAAAGATCCATCTGTATTAATTTTCAAAAGACCTATGGGCGGGGGCAGTAATCTCCCCAATCATTAAACTTTTTGCTTCTCCCGTATACCTCTCCTGACACACACTGAAACTAGAGATAACCCCCGTATTCCAAACCTATCCACCATCTCAGCATCCCCTCTCTTCAATGAAAAAGTAACCTCACTCTTCACTTCAATAGATTCCTAGATCATTCCTTTAATTTTATTCCAGACTTGTTGAATCTCCATTTTTTCATCCCAAAAAATCCTACAGTTCCTTTCCTGCCATACTTGCCAAAGCAAAAAAATAGGGCCAACGTACCACACATCCTACAAGAAGGGGGTTGAAGAGGGTAGACGGCCCACTCTAGAACAAAAATCTACGAGGGAGACTATGTGGATTCATTGGCACCTCCACACATCCCACCATAAATGCCATGAATGAAGAGTGAAAGAGCAGTGAAAGAATAGGTGAGAGGAGTATTCCTCCTTACTATTGCAAAGAACACACCTCAAAGGGCCAACAAAGTGACTCTTTCAAATATTATCCCAAGTCAAACATCTGTTCTAGACAAAAGTCTAAATAAAGCAGTTACACTTCGGCCAAGAGAATCTGTTTCAGACTTTTTTCCACCACTTAACTTCCTCCCTACCCTCATATTGCTGAGAAGTTAGCTCCTGATAACCATAAGAGATACTATACTTCCCCTTGGGATTCGAGGACCAGGCTAACACATTGCCATCCAAAAGTGTGTTGTAGCTATGACAGGATAGAATATAAAGCAACTCCATGCACTCTACCTCCAAACCAAGAATCAACCACTCCTCTAGGGTCTTCCATTTAGCATCCATCACCTGCCCCTGAAGGGAAAGGGATTTATAATCACACACCCTAATCCATCTAGCTTCACAAAACCTCTGGGTTAGAATACTCAATTGAGGATATTGGATAATGATGGGAGGGTAACCATCTTAGGAGTCATGCCAAAACTAAGCCTCAGCCCCACTCTTGCAAATCCAAAATAGACCCCTCTTAATCAACACTACTCCTTTCTTGAGAGTAGCCCAAATCGCTGAGCCTTTGCTTGTGAATTCATACTATGGGATATCCTTCTAGGGGATCCCCAAGAAGTACTTATGGGATAAGACTCTAGCCCACACCCGCTCTTATTCCACACACCAATGCCAGTATAGCTTTGCTGCCAAAGTAATACCAGATAACATAGATTGTCATAATCCAAGACCACCAAACCTCTTTGGGCTACAGACCACCTCCCACTTAATAAGGCTCCACTTGGTTAAAGATAAATTACCAGCCCACAAAAACTATCTTGTTAAGGAATTCAGTTCCTTAACAAAGCTCATCAATGCCACCTGGATCATACACCTATAGATAGGAAGAGTCTGCACCACTGATTGAATCAGCTATACCCAACCAACAAAGGATAACTAGTGATGGGTTTAATGGTTCACTTTGCCTCAAAACTTGTCTAGAATCACCATCCATGACTCCTTAAACTGTCAGCTAGCAGAGATTGGAATCCCAAGATATAGCAATGGGAGACTCCCAATTTGGAACTTGAGGATATGAGCAACTCTTCATTTTATGGAAGGTGGGGTGTTAAATAAAAAAATTAAAGACTTGCCCTCATTAATTACCTGTCCTGAGGTAGCAAGGTAAACTTCCAAGCTTTTGTGAATGTTAGACGCCTCCCTAATAGTAGCCATGCCCATCAATGTCGCGTCATCCACAAAATAAAGGTGAGATTGTACAAGTCCCCCACCCTAATGCCAGCCCTGAATAGTGCCATCATCCACATTCCTTTTGATCAACTGACTCAAGCCTTCTGCCAATAAAAGAAACAAGTAGGGAGAGAAAGGGTCACCTTGCCATAGACTGCAAGAAGCCCCAAAGAGATTAGAGTGCTTGTCATTGATCAAAACTGAAAAGGAGGTCAAGTTCACATAACTCATAACCCACCGTATCCAATCCTCCTCAAAAGCAAAGGCACCCAATACCTTCTAGGGGAAGGCCCACTGAACTCTATCATAGGCCTTCGACATGTCTAGCTTGATAAACATCACCATATCATTGGACTGGGTCATGGAGTGAATAGTCTCAGTAGCCACCACCACCCCATCCAAAATCTATCAGCCATCAACAAAGCCACCTTGCTCCTCTAAAATAAGCATTGGTAGCCACTTCTTTAACCTCTCAGCAATCAGCTTAGATATAATTTTATAAGTCACATTGCAGAGGGAAATGGGCTAAAAAAGACTAAATTGATTAGCCCCCTCTCCCTTGGGAATGAGAGCCAAGAAGGTAGAGTTTAGAGCCTGAAGCATTTGCTTGTTCCTCTAAGATTCTTGAACAATTGACAGTAGGTCTAATTTGATAATTTCTCAAAATTCTTGGAAGAACTCAATCAGGAAGCCATCTGGGCCAGGCGCCTTTCCTTTTAGCATCATGAAAACAATCCTCTTTAACTCCTCCAATGATATATCCCTGATAAGATGTGCTTTCATATCCATGGTCACCAAAGAAGGAATGCAGGAAAGGACCTAATCCTCAGTAGTTGAGTCCCCCTGCACTTCCTCCTTAGATAGAGAAGCAAAATACTGCACTATTTCATTAAAGATACCCTATGTAGAAGAGACAGTCTCCCCACTGTCCATCACCAAAGAAGTTATCACATTACCATGCTATCTGGCTCAGACCAAATTGAAAAAGAAGGCAGTATTCTTATCCCCCTCTTGAAGCCATTTAATCTGGGCCTTTTGTTTCCAAAATATTTCCTCTCTGAACTCCCATTCCTCTAATACTTTTAAATCCCTGGCTTCCTCCCTCGACAGAAACTCATTCATCTCCTCATCCCTAATGAATCTGGTAATGTTGTTCAACTCCATTTGAGCCTCTTTTTTCCTTTAGAAGATGCTCCTAAAACTTTCTCAATTCCACCTTTTGAGCTGGTACTTGATGAATTGGAGTAGCTTAGTAAAAGTATACATTATTTTTCCTACAGAAGGCCTGCTTATCCTCCACCAATCCGCCACATGTCCAAATAGGTCTGGGTCCCTAAACCACATGAGCTGAAACTTGAACGGTGGCTTCTGAGGCATACAGGCTGAATAAATTATCAATTTAATGGGCCAATGGTCTGAACCTCTCCAATCGAGTATCTCCATGCTAGAAGACCACAATTCCCCCACCCAATAACAGGAGATCATGAATCAGTCTATGTGCTTAGTAATGCATCTGTCCCCCATCCTTCCATTATTCCATGTAAAGCATCCATTACCAGGCTTGATTTCCACTAGATTGAGTGCCACAATACTATCCCAGAGCAAAAAATAAGATGGTTCTAGCCTTGCATTACCTCCTCTTTTCTCCATTAAATCTAGAATAGCATTGAAGTCTTCAACAACAATCCAAGGCAGGTATGGAAATAATCAATGAACTGAGTGGATATTTTTCCAAATAAAAAGTTTACCTTAGAAATCTGTAGGAGTGTAGATATTGGAAAAAAGGTCTGATTTGCCTGACTCCATACATGAGGCCACCATCGATAAAGAGGACATAAAGGAAATCCAAGACACTAGTTGGATTTTTCGCAGATTCTAGAAACATACCACCCCCTCTAAAGACCCCTGAGCTCTAATGCACTGACATAAACCATGCCTCCATAACTTAGGTGTGATATTCCTCATATCAGCCATTGAAACCTTTATCTCCTGAAGAAAAAGAACATCAGGTACTTGACATCTAACTAGTTCCCGAATAGCCTTTTGTCTAGGGCCATTGTTTAGGCCCCTTACATTCCACAAAATAATGATCATTTTGGAAGAGTTAAAAAGTGTGAGTCTAAGTTCTTAACAGAACCTGACTCTACCAAGGTCTCCCCAATCATCTTAATTTCCTCTGTGTCCTTCTTACGCCCCAGTTTAACACTTCTTTTTGACATCCCCTTCTTCCCCTCCTTTTGAAGAATGCCCAAGTGAGGAGAAGATTTACCTCACTTATCTAATTCTACAACCACAGTCCTTGTTGGAAAGTTTGCGTCCTCTACGTTCTATCCCTAATCACAATTTGTCTCCACCACCATCTATTCCCCTGTTTGCCCCTCCAAGACCATGGGTAAGGCTGGCTCCTCCTAAAGAAATGAATGAAGATTGGCTGAATTAATCTTTGGTTTGGATCCTCCCACAAGCTATGACACACTCAATAATCCTGAGTTTACTTCTTCTTGTCCCAATTCATCCAAGACTTCAAACTTGTTAAAGGAATCTTCATCTTGTCACTCCATAAGGGTCCTCTTCTGGCCTCTATTGTAGTTTTGATCTTTCACCTAAACAAAACCTTTAGCATCCTTGCGTTCACCAATCCCAAACTTCTTCCCTTTATCAGTACTTGGAGTGCTACTAGGAGGTGGTTGAGATTACTACTCCACTGCCTTAGCCTTCAGGCATCTATGCACTAGGTGTCCATATTCATGGCATAGGAGACACCTGAAGCGGAGGGTCTCATAGTCTAGTTGTTGCACCTAGGAATATGAGCCAGCACTCATCTCCACTGCATTAGGTAGTGGTTTGCTCAAATTTAATTTCTATGTAAATATGAGAAAAAATCATAAATTTCTTACCTAAAGTCTTTGCTGAATACCCCACCAGCCTTCCAAGCATCGAAGCTAGCATTTGGAGAACATCCTCTTGACAACATTTGACAGGAAATCTGGGTAGCCTGACCCACACCTGAACCCAATTTGGTAGTTCCTCAGAAGGATTAAAACCTGCATGCCAAGGTTTTACAAAAAGTCTAACCTAATTGTAAAAATAAGGCCCCCCCTCAAAAACCCTATTTCAATCAGCCAAGCATAGAAACATCACCATGAAGTAATTATTTGCCAATAACATGACCTCCATTTCTCCCTTTGGTTCCCACACTCTCCTAGCCCAACTCTCAAAAAATTGAAGTGAGACTCTCAATCCCAAAAACTTACAATACAACGAATGCTTAGAATAATATTCCACATCCTTAGAAATCATATCAAAGGGGATTACCAGTTTGGGTCGCTCCTTGCACCGCTCCAGGCATCCATTTATCTTCATGATATAGGATCCCCTAGGCAAGCTCCAATCCTTATCACCTATAGTCTAGAAAAAAAATTTATTTCTAAGTGTTTTAACTTGTTGCCCCATCCTGTTCAAGCCCACGGCTTCACTAAAACTCCTACCAGGCACAGCCTTTAAATGCTCATGTTGAGCCATAACCACTCCCTCCTCAGTTCATCTTGATTGTTGGATACCTCAGTACCTCCCCCACACACCTGACCCCCACTCTTCTCCTACACAATCCTAGTCATGACTTGAACAAGCTAGGGCACAGCTGCCCTAGCTTGGCTTTGATTTGTAGAGCCACAAATGTGCCACTATTTTTCATTCTTCAATATTATATTTCCCAATTTTTAAATGTAATATTTGTTCCATATAAGGTGTCACATTTTTTAAATATAATTATGGATGGAAAGAAATACCTATTTTTATTATCTCCATAATAATTATCTAGTTGAAGGTATAACCTAGAAGGAATTTTATTGAAGGCATCAATTGATTTTTTTATTCTATGTATTTCTCGTATTTAGGGTTGTAGTTATTAGAGAAAAATGCATCATAAAATTGATATTTTGAAGATTTGGGTTTCTATATTAAAGATCCATAAGTATATAGAATTGTTATTTCCATATCCTTGAATCATTTTTTTAATGAGGTGATAGTAAATTTAGACCCTCTAAGAACATATAGTAAAACAATAGCCATATCCACCTACACCATGACCATATGTTATAATCCTTGTCATTGAAAATTCTACTATTCTATCATGAATTGCTTTACTTCTTATCATTATCCTTAGAAAAATTGTTTTTTGATGTTCCTCCTTATCATGAATAGCACTAAGAGATTCTTCATGGTATTACTCTAACATTCATTTATGTGTCTAATATATTTATCTCTTAGAAAGTATCTGATTTGAGTGAATCACAAATTACTAATTTATACAATCTTTTTGACCTCTTGAGAGGGACCCATAATTTTTTTGTTTAGTTATCAAGATGCATGTTTAACACCTATTTCAATCCTCATACATGGCAATGGTTACATCATGAAAATTAGTTCTCCACTTGTTATTGAATTTTAGCTAGGATATTGTCTTATATTCTATATATACTAGTTGTGCATTGATTTCGTACCTTTTAAATTCTTGAGTGAAAGATGCTAGAAGATGTCAAATATTTTATTATGAGTTATCTATATCTATTTGGCATGTTAGTCATAGAGAAACATCTAGAAAATCATCCACCAATTGGTCCAAAAAATCTTTAGCTACCATTGTCTTCTCTTGTGGCTTTTATCAAAACCTCCTTACATGGAATGCATTTTGTTAGCCATTTTTATGACAATTTTGAATGTCAAAAAAATAACTTATCTTCAATCCATATAATTTAATCCAAGCTTCCAAATAGATCATTGTATCCTAAAAATAAATGGTAGTTTTGTTTTTCATTTTTTTGAAACAAATTGGTAGAAAGGACATCCAACACATGTTACCTCATTTATATTATCATAGAATTAAGAAAAATTATCCTTGCAAATTTTAGCATCTAAAATGATAATCCTAAATGAGAAAAATTTTTGGTACAACATTTATCTGCATATGTTGTTGTAATCTCACTATTTATGCTTTCATCAAACTATACTTGGTTGAGTGAAGTGTTTGGCTGGTTTCGTTTTTAGCCCAAGTAGCTGTAGGCATGAGTTAATTGTTTTGGATGTATTTGTGCTAAGAATGTCATGCAAGGAATGCATTCAATATGCACTACTTCCCAAAATTTTCCAATTTATTTCTCTTTTGGTGTCATGTATGGTAAATTTAATGCTCTACATTGAATTTCCACTATCTTATTAGAAGGCCATCTAACAATAGATTTTTTAATTACCACTCTACTATAAGTCACACAATGTTGTATATATGTAAATTCTCACTTCATTTTATAACATTGGGACATGAATGCAACTAAAACACTCCTTTGGTTGTGCAAATTCAACATAACCAAAAACAATTTTTTCATCATTTGCAAGAGCTGTACGTTTTTGCAACAAATGTATGCTTCTCCTAATAAAATTATTTTTTAGGCTATGAAATGTGGTAGGATTGTCGATATATCTAACCAATCAATACATCTAGGGTTTTCTTGTTTCAATGGTTGTATATGTAGAACTGAACTAAAATTATTGTTTCTTTCTTCCATGTCAATCTATATAGAAAAATTGTATGTGGCATGTTTCATCATTCTTATTCTGCATAGAGTAAAACTATCAACTACATCCCCCAAATTATCCACAAAAGTTGAAGGAAATAGAAGTGATAGAGTTAGATAAAAATATTTACTCACATTAACAATTAAACATTCAATAGGTATTTCCTCATTATGGAATGTTGAAGTGATATTTATGGATTTTAAAGAGTCAACATCTAGACTTAAAACATTGTGCATTATTCCATCACCAATGACCTTACCATTATTTATGATAGAAACATAGTACCCACAATTGAAACCCATTGACATATGATTTTTCATCCTAGACATTTTCAAAAGACATGAGAAGAGTTGTTAATCAGGTTATTTAGAAAATTTGTCTAATTTATACCTCTATATAAGAGATAAATATCTACTTATACCATAACATAAGCATGGATATATGTTAAAACCTAGAAACGATAAGAAGGTAATGTATAAATCTTTTGTTTAGTGATATAATTTATGTCAATCCAAACAAATAATAGCTTTTAATATCATTTATTAAATACTTCAATCTCATTTCATTGTAATTCGAAGGTATCTCCTAAGAGATAACTTTTAATCATCCATAAGAGTGGAATAGCCACATAGAGAAAAATAGCTAATTAAGTTAACATTAAACCATGTATTTTATTAGTATACAAAATGATATTGAGTAATGGGGGTTTTGATTAATATAATGAAAAATGATTAGCTACTTATATTTTGAGATCCTATATGTGATTTGTACCTCTATGATACACTGAGATTGAAGGTATCTCCTAGGAGATACCTTTTAAACATGCATAATGGTACCCTTGAAGGTATTACAAGGCCCTTTAAAGTCATTTTAAATATAGTACTAGGTGATACCATGAAGGCCCTTGTAATACCTTCAACATTACCCATGACATTAATCTTAATAATTCATTTTTCAATATACATGTTGCATGCACCCACAAACATGTGATATTTCAATACTCAAAAAATATATCAAGTTCGTTGGTTGAGTGACTCTTAGAGATTATGCCAATTGTCTCAATCATGTTTACCTGGATATTGACAAGTTTAACTTAATGCAAGATATATTTTGGTAAGTAAATAACATAGATCATACTAAATATCATCGTCCTAATCACCCAGAGACTAACTCAATGAAATGCATTATACAAAATATCTTGGGCAAGTAACTCAGTGTGATCGAACAAAGTGACACCATCTTATGAGTTTTATGCAATCAAAGTGTAACAATCCCTTGAGACTAACATGATCAAAGTGTGACTATCTAATGAGTCAAGTGAAATTCAAATATAAAAAATAAAACCAAGGAACAAAATCTACTGCCACCATTCATTGACATGAATTGAATAGGTTTACATTAAATTAAGTGAATTGAGTGAATTTAAAGGAAATATATACAATTTGTAGAGATAACGATAGTCATGTTTCCATCAAACTAATAACTTGCAAGGCTGAACCCTTTAGACTAGAAGTTTCATAGTTGTATAACCATGGCCTCTTCATATCAAAGTTCATCTCCTCCATCTTCATATTTAATTATAGGAGTAATAGAATATACTAACATAGTGTTTGATGAATATGCACTCTAACATGAATTTAATCATTTTTATTTTATTTGGGAAGAAGTCGACAAGGCCAAATCTTTATGTTCAGATGACCATCTCTCTACATTCTCATGAAAGTACATGGATGACATTGTTGGAAATATTGTCATTGATGTCAAAGGTTTAGTATTATTGGTGATAAAGGCCCCATTGCATTTAATATTGTTTATCTTGGCTAATATGAGTTAATATTTATTTAATATTAATGAATATATTTTTGGTTGCATATGAGACAAAATATGGGCCCATGGAGAAGTTGAAGAGTCACGGGATAAAGACAAAAGAAGGATGGGACGCATTTTCCCATGAAGAGTCATTTTGGGGAATACCAAGAGTTACCAAGTGAAGACAAAAGAGTATGGGCGAATTTCTCATGAAGGGACACTTGAAAGAATATGAAAAGTCACCAAAGATAAGGACAAAAGTGGGAAAGATGTTTTTGGTCATGAAGGGTCACCACATGACTTTTCAAATGCTTGGATATGAAGGGTCATCCAAGATTGGTGCCATTTTCCATGAAGAATGAAAGGTCACAAAGGGGGAAGGCCAAAGCTCATTTGGAAAGCTATAAATAAAGGCTTGAGTATCCATTTGTAATGTGGTTGTGAGAGGTTGATTTGATATTGTAATATCTAGCTTAGAAGAGTAATTTTGAGAGATGATTTGTAATTGTTATATCTAGCTTAGAAGAGCAAAAGTGAGAGAGAGGAAGGAGATGTTGTATTGATCTATCATTTTTTGAGATAGCAACATTGAGAGATAGGTGTGTGGAATACACAAAGGGGTCGGTGCTCTTGTGGTTGGTGCTCATGAATTGTTGATGGGTTGGTGCTTGGCAAAGGGGTTGGTGCTCATGAATAGTAGCTGGGTTGGTGCTCGACAAAGGGGTTTGAAGCTCCTATGGGGTGGTGCTCACAAATTATAGCTAAGGTTTGTACTTGGCAAAAGGGTATGGTGCTCCTATGGGGTTATTCTCACGAATATGTTTGAGATTGATTCTCTATGGTTTTTCCCATATTGGGTTTCCACGTTATATTTGGTGTCTCTCTCTATCTTGTGTGGATGTTTCTTTTTTGAGTTTTATTGCATATCTTTAATGTTTGATTAAGTGGAATTTTATTTAAGGAAAGATTATAAGATATATAATATACTGATTCACCCCCCTCCCCCTCTCAGTATATTCTATGATTAACAATTGGTATCAAAGCAGATTCCTTCAAAAAGTGTTTAACAGCTTGAAGGTAGATCAAAGGAAAAGCAAAGATGGCTGAGCAGCTAAAGAAGGAGAATCAAGAGTTGAAATATATGGTTGAGGCCCTTAAGGAAAATGTGTGTATCTTGGATTCTAAGTTGGCTATAGAAGTAAAAGAAAATAAGATATTTACTCAAGATCTTAAAAATCAGTTAGAAGTTGCAACTTCAATTTTAACATCAAAAGAAGAAGAGTGTAAACAGTTGAAGGATGACCTAGATTATTTAAAGGATAATCATGAGAAGTTTGTAATCAAGGTTGAAAAAGATCATGAAATATTAGTCCAAGGAAAGAAGGATGCAAGTTTTGAAGGCAAATCAAAGAAGTCGATCAGGCAGCCCAATGCTTTCAAGTTTTCAAATCCTTTTCATGGCCGTTGTTTTATTTGTCATCATGTTGGTCATAGGGAAAGATATTGTATGAGGAGAATAAATCAACCAAAGGGAGATCTCAGTCACATTTAAGAAAAAGGTATAAGAAATATTGTTTGCTTTTGTTGTCATGAGGTTGAACATATTGCTAGATTATGCCAAAATAAAGTAAAGAGATATTCAAAGTATGTTAAAGGTTACAGAGCCCCTAAAAGATATGAGAAGAGTCAAATTAAGGTTTGGAGACCTAAAATAGTAAAGGCTGATCAGGTTGAGTTTAAGAGTGAAAATGAATTACTTGATATAATAGATAAAGAATCGGATAAGAAGGATTGTAAAGAATCTCTTGTTACATTTGAGCATGAGCTTTGTCAAAATATGAAATTTGCAAAAGTTGAGAAAAAGAAGAACATCATAAATGATAAGGTTAGTAAGTCAAAAAGGCTAGACATGCTTAAATGGATTCTAAAATAAAAACACAAGAAGATCAAGGAAGAAACAGAGGAGATGTGGGAATCTCCTGAGATTTATTTCTAGAACCCTTTTGTGTGGGGGTGTCTCTTCTAAGGCTTCAAGGAGACACTTTTAAGAAAATTGAAGCATGGTGGATGCTACTGGGTCTTGGATATTTTGCATGACAAGAAGGTGAGTTGACAGAGTAATTTGCATATCTTTTGAGGGAATATATTTTTGAAGAAAATTTTGCATCAGTATTATGGTTTGAGGCTATTAGAATGATTCTTGTATATGCAGTGTTTCAAATGATTATGGTCATAAGAATGTTAAAATAAAGCTAACAGTTTAGAGAGAAAGAAAAGGATACTCATGCAGATTCAATCAAGAAGGATCAAAGTTTCAAAGCTCCATTCATTAGGAAGAAGGTTCAGTCGTGTTCATGGCAGAAGAAACACCTTGAAGATTCTATGTTGGTGCAAACAACTTTGCATGTAAGAGATAAAGATCAGCCATGGTTCGTTGATAGTGGATATTTGAGGCATATGATAGGAGATAAGAGTAAAGAAGATCAATGGTGGTACAGTGAGATTTGGAGATAAAACCACTGCTAGGATAGCCAGAAAAGGTACTTTATTTATGGATAATGGTAGAAACAAGACTAAGAACATTTTATAAGCATAAGGCAAATATGTGATCAAGGATACACCTTAAAGTTTCATATGGAAGGAAATATTCAAATGAGTTGATTGTAGATTCTCAAAGGATAGGTAAAATTAGATATCTTCTCAAAGATTAGTGAGAGGAGTTGGGAGTAATTTCTATTACTTCTTGCCATTGATGTTCAGCATCAAGTGAGAGGGAGCTAAGTGTTAGCTCCAGGTAGGCCCTTTGCCATTGATGTCAAAGGGGGAGATTAATAGGTATAAGTACAGGTGCAAAAAATAGGTGTAGGGAATAGGTACAAGTTGCTACAGTAAGGGGGAGTTACTATATGTTTTCAAATGATAGGATGTGCAGGTGACAGGATGTGGTAGTTTCAAGATTGAGGTTGCCATCAATGACAAAGAGGGAGATTATTGGAAATATTGTCATTGATGTCAAAGGTTTAGTATTATTGGTGATAAGGGCCCCATTGCATTTAATATTTTTTATCTTGGGTAATATGAGTTAATATTTATTTAATA
Source organism: Torreya grandis (assembly GCA_037957365.1). Classification (NCBI taxonomy): domain Eukaryota; kingdom Viridiplantae; phylum Streptophyta; class Pinopsida; order Cupressales; family Taxaceae; genus Torreya; species Torreya grandis. Next base: position 168,776 of record JARHVA010008231.1, on the reverse strand, counting down.
TTAACAAATATATTTTTGGTTCCATATGAGACAAAATAAGGGCCCATGGAGAATTCAAAGAGTCATAGGATAAAGACAAAAGAAGGATGGGATGCATTTTCCCATGAAGAGTCATTTTGGGGAATACCAAGAGTCACCAAGTGAAGACAAAAGAGTATGGGCGAATTTCTCTTGAAGGGACACTTGAAAGAATACAAAAAGTCACCAAAGATAAGGACAAAAGTGGGAAAGACGTTTTTGGTCATGAAAGGTCACCACATGACTTTTCAAATGCTTGGATATGAAGGGTTATCCAAGATTGGTGCCATTTTCCATGAGGAATGAAAGGTCACAAAGGGGTAAGGCCAAAGGTCATTTCGAAAGCTATAAATAAAGGCTTGAGTAGCCATTTGTGATGTGGATGTGAGAGGTTGATTTGATATTTTAATATCTAGCTTAGAAGAGTAATTTTGAGAGATGATTTGTATTTGTTATATCTAGCTTAGAAGAGCAAAAGTGAGAGAGAGGAAGGAGATGTTGTATTGATCTATCATTTGTTGAGATAACAACATTGAGAGATAGGTGTGTGGTATACACAAAGGGGTTGGTGCTCATGAATTGTTGCTAGGTTGGTGCTCGGCAAAGGGGTTGGTACTCTTGTGGGTTGGTGCTCATGAATAGCAGCTAGGTTGGTACTCGGCAAAGGAGTTTGAAGCTCCTGTGGGGTGGTGCTCACAAATTATATCTGAGGTTTATACTTGGCAAATGGGTATGGTGCTCTTGTGGAGTTGTTCTCATGAATATATTTGAGATTGATTCTCCATGGTTTTTCCCACATTGGGTTTCCACGTTATATCTGGGGTCTCTCTCTATCTTGTGTGGATGTTTATTGTTTGAGTTTTATTGCATATCTTTAATGTTTGATTAAGTGGAATTTGATTTAAGGAAATATTTATAAGATATATAATATACTGATTCGCCCCCCCTGTTAGTATATTCCATGCTTAACAGACATATTAGCAATCAAGATAGTGGTTTCACATAAGATCATAGCTAATCCTAAGGTAATGCCATGCATCAATTTATTTTTTATTTATTTAAAAATGGTAAAAATTTTGGAAAAAATCTTGCACTTTCACCAAAATAGCACACCAGTAGCCCACTTTAATGGTAGAGCATTTGAAAGGAACTATAGGCTACTTTCCCCTAAAATAGTATACAACCAATCCCTAGTGAATACTTAGATAATTATAAATAATGTAACCAATAATATTTAATAATGGGCCCATGACCCCAATACTTTTGCAATTATAGGCCTTATTTCTTCTATCCCCATAGCCACTTTCTGACCTGGATTCATAATTACCATCTCCATATTAAATGGAATCTATAGTTTCCCTATAATGACTTATGTCAACAAGGTGTCGATTCCCATGATCAACCTTATTCTCACCTCCAAAAGGATAATTACCATAGGGTAAATTATTAGCACAATAACCAATTTGAACAACTCCCCAGATTGCAACTTGTATATGATGTCCTATATGGTGGATGTTATAATCAAAACCATCCATGAATATTTAAAAGAGTCTTTGGAGCCTTCTAAATATTACTCTAAGAATAGGATATGTGAAAGGTTTAACATCCTCCACATTCATAGGTTCAAGAGGAACATGACCAAGATTACTATGACCTTCTACCCAATGGTATATAAGGCCATCTATGGAAAATATATGCCTTGGATCTCAGATCAAATCAATAAGATCATAGGCAAGATGGGGGATTATTGGCTCTATCTAGACTATGCCATAATCAGCATAGAGGGCACCAAAGCCTACCCTATGTATCTATAAAGGTAGGTCCTAGACAAAGTTATAAAACAATAAATTTATACCTAATTAGATAACACCATGGATGTTCAACTAATAAATAATAGGTAAGGAGTTATGCATTCAAATGTCCTCAGTATTGAAAACATTAAATACACTAAATTGGAACACTTCCATCTAGTGGGAAAAACTTTAAATTATTATGATTTCAAGTGGGTGCCCTATAGATAATGGGACCCTATGGAGGGCATTATAAAACACCTAAAGAGACTCAGAGCAAGGGTAAATATTGACTATAAGCAGATACACACTTAACATGATGAGGTGTTTATGAATGCCTTAAATGATACAAAAGTCCACACTAGGATGAATAAGGTCACCATGTCAATGTTGATGGCTAAGAATATATAGTATAATATTGAAACTACCAAAGAGTAGGCCAAAAATATTAAAAGTAACATTTGGTTTCAGAGCCTCCCATGGGGGGGGGGGGGATTTCATAAATGGGAACACAAGAGTGGGTACCACCTCAAGTATCTACTCATGCCTTGCCACCCTCTATTTCCATCATAGCAACTAATGCCATGGAAATAATCCATTCTCCACCATCTATAACATAAGGCACCACAAATGTCATGGGTAGTGGTGGAGTTTTCCCTATGTTATTTTTTGCTCCACTCACCACAATTCAAGAAATTTATCCTCCTCCCTTTCTCCCCTTAGTCAATTTTCCTCTCCCACTTTCACCTCCAATTCATAAAAGAACCACCACTTTGGGTACTGGTGTAGCCTTCTCTATGTTATAATTTCCTCCACTCATCAAAGCATAGGAAGTTTTTCCTTCCCCACCTCAGCTACTAGTTTATGTCCATCCACTCTTTGCTCATCTCCACCCAATATCACACTAGTTTCATTAGTTCCTAATCTACTTCCCTCCAAACAAACTTTTAGCCCCACCATCTAGCCTATTATATAAAAAACACCTAGGGATCCTCAGAGCTCACCACATGGTGCTCCTATCCAAGAAGCACCTAAGGAAGAATCAATGGGCTACTTGGATGGAAGGAAGGATTATAGAATAATAAAAACCCCATAGATATTGGATATTGATGAGGGACTGAAGAAATTACCCATAAATGAAGGAGAATGGGAAGGTGAATCTAAGACATCACTCTCAGTATCTATTAGTGAGACTATTGAGAGTGATCTTAAAGATGAATGGGTTAATGAAGAAGAGGCCCAATTAAGGGATAAATATATTTTAGGGACTAGTTCAATTTCCATAGAGATACTTTCTAAAGAGGGAGATACCAAGGATGAAGCAATTTTAGAACCCCTAGATTCTATAAGTGAAAAAATCAATGAGAGTGTCTCTGGGTCCTTTATCCTTTAAGATAATAATGAAAACTATTGTAATATTTCCTCTAGTTGCTTCTATGCAACATATAAGTACCCTACCCCACTATTCTTTGTCTTCAGCTTCAATAATTTCTACTGTAATGATAGCCATTATTGTATCTCCCTCTCATTATTTGAATTATTTGAATGAGATTTAGGCTAGTCTACTCTCTAATTCACATACTACCACTACCACTCATCTCACATTTTCCTCAGCCATTGATTAGTTAAAAAATTTCCTTAGTACTCCCTCTACATACATCTACTTCAACACAACTAAGTCTCTACAATCATAGAAATGAGCCCCATTTGAGAGCCTAGTCTCTGTTTCCATTTTTGATTCACTTGTTTCCCCATCTCAACCATCCATCCAAATGAGGATTACAAAAAGCCATCCTACTCACACTTATAATGTTATGGTCACCAACAAAAAGGATTTGGAAAAGGGCAAGGTAATTTTGATTACAATTCCCCCTAAAAAGGTCACTAGTTGCAAGTGGATAATCCCACCTTTTTAACAAATATAACCCTATTCACCTAATCCCATGATCCCTCAAGGAAAGCCTCAATCCTATACTCCATTAGAGCCTACAAATCACACTAAGTATTCACTAACCTTGTACATACTAGAATGGCTACAAAATTTGCAACAAGCAAAAGAGCGTAGGGGAAACCTGGAAATCATTGAGAAACTAATGATCAATTTCCATTTTAACAAGGAGATGAAGACCATGATGAGGGCCAAAAGGAAGACCCTAATGGAAGAAGGTAAGGAAGTGGAACTAGAATAAAGGAAAGATATCTTATCTCTATCTAAAATGATAAAAATATATCCCTCTAATGTGAGCTCTCTACCGCGAGAGAACCCCTATACATTTATGGATTTTGCAGGGGGCGATCAAGTAAATGTTTAAAGGATAAAAATAATCCATCAAATAATTACAAGGAAGAACCACCCTATAAACCCTATTAAACATCATTGACAACATATAAGGGGCATTTAGGAAGTTATATAGTATCATCCAATTAATTATAGCTACAAAAAGGGAATCATAGACCCAATGGGGAAATGTATATCTAGAGAAAGAGAAGATGAATAAAATGGAGACTCAACTACACTTTTTGAGTAGAGTAACTAGGAACAAAGCTTATTCTAATTTGAACTTGATATCAGCCCTTGATGTTGTGTGGGCATAAAACTATTTAACCACCAAAAGAGATGCCTTGATTTAATGGCACCAAGACATGAAGTCTTTGGTCTTATAATTTATCAGTTAGGAGAGGCAATCTATGACTATTTTTGGGAAAATAATGATCAATAATGTGGTCACTAAATATAGACATTTGGTACACTACTACATTTTTGAAGACCTTCTCCATGCAACTACCAACTCTTTTAGAGCATGGGCTAAGGGCACTATCTATATAACAATTGATGTAGTGAAACAACTAGTGAGTTTTGTTAAAAGTGGGGTTGTTAGTGTAGAAACCCTTTTCATAGATATTTGAGAATTACTAAAGATATAGGAAATTTTGATGGATAATTTTCCTCAACATTTTAAAAAACCCATGTTGGAATTCAATGTAGTGTAAATTCACTTTTATGTTGGCCATACACTCTATCTACAAATTGAAGAGAGCAATCAAGCTATGATATCCATGTTCACCCCACTAGCAATTATAGTTGAAACCATTTCTCCAACTATGACTCATATTCCAATTACAACATGTATGTAATATGAAATGCATCAGATCCAAAAATCAGTCCTAGATCAGAAAAGATAGATACTACTTACACTTCTAATTGGGGATACATTAGATAGTCGAGATCATGACCAATATGGATCTGCTAAACTTAATTATGGGATCTCTTATCATAGATAATATCATTACAGAGGGTTCCCAAGCCTCCAGTAAAGCAAGGTCATATGTTTTTGAATTCACTATACTATAACAAGTAAAGTAAATAAATATAATCTAGTGATCACCAAAGCTTGTGGCACAATGTGGGGGTAATAAACAACAAAATTAAACATGCATATAAGACATATAATCACATCATTGTATATGTAATCCTAATGCATGGAAGGTAATTGTAAGTGCATATCTATCTACTCTTATAAAGGAGGAACAATGTTAGGAATACTTACCTTTGAAGACAAACCCATCAAGCCTTAATATCTCCGTTGGCCAATGTGCTTTGTAAAAGGTTTATTTTGGTATGTAAGGTTGATAAGGATAAATCAGATCTAGAATACACAACCTATCAATGCATCTAAAAGACTTCTCCACAATATAAGATCTTTATCTCCAAAGAAAGTATGAAACCCTATGATTGTTCCTCAAGTAGAATGGTGGATAAGTAGATTCTCAATACATCTTAATTCTTCTCCTATTATCTAAATAAATATAAAATTATTATAATTCTATAGACATATTTAACCCTAAACCCCTCTAAAAGTTTTGGCTAACTGGGTCGACCAAGTAGACCTCATATTGTTATTTAAAAACACTCACTAGGTTATGGACTCGGTTAGCTAAAATCCAACCTAGACCCTAAACAAGTTTTTCCAATAAGAGTACAAGTTTGACACAACCAACATAGTCATGTAAATGGTCAAAATGGATTTTTGGTAAGGAAAAGGGGTACTGAAGGTGGTAAAAGACTAAATAATTATGCTAAAGAGAGGGCCAAACTTAGGGGAATGTTTTTAGGAGACAAGTGTGTAGATAAAAATTGGCAAAAGGGGAAATAATATTGAAAAGTACCAATGGTGTACCTACCCCTTTCTTAGTGCACCCCTTTGGGCATGCACTTAGAGAGATTAAGACTCAATGGGTTCCTAAAAGATAAAGAGCATTAGTAATTGATAAAAATTTGAAAATATTATGTGTATACATATGCCCCATTTAAATATCATCATGTGTCACATAAGTGCAATAGGGGATTATACTCTGATAATAAAACATGATGACACATAATGTTGATGCTAAATAAAGTGTAGTAAGGAGAAAATAATATAAATGAAAGGATAAAATTAAAAAAGACATACATTTAATCACCTTAATGTTATAACTAAATAAGGAGATATGAGAGAAGTGAAGGCAATGAATGTGAAGAACATAAGGCAAACCTATAGAAATTAGTGCAAAAAGAGTGAAAAAATGAAACTTTTATAATATAGCCATATAATATTGGAAATGATTATCTATGATGTTAATATTCCATAACTTTTTATGGTTTAGAAAATGAATTAGTAAAAACAAAGATATGATCAAAACAAGGAATTTGATGGTAAATATTTGAAGGTTAAATAATTGTGAATAGTAATTATAAATAGGTTGAAAACTAATTAATTTTATATTGTTTGACTATTATGAGAGAAATTTAGAGCTTTAAAAGACCTAGAAAACTCCTAAGGAGACAAGATGGTGAGGATACAAAATTGAGATGAGGAAGATCCCTAGCGGTCACAACAAGTGTAACACATGTAAGCAACTAAGCATTTCAATTTTTTTGAATATTTAATTTGAAATTGAGTATTTTATAGATAAGTGTTTATTAGGTCAATTTTAAATATCAGAATGAACCCAAGAAAAATTTGATAGATAATAGGGGCAAATGGGGAAATAGGTTGAAAAATATAAGATTAATAAATACTAAAAGCATTTATTACAATGGTTCAAATAGTTATCATTTGTAAAGAATAAGGTCAACCCAGTTGACATAGTATGTAGAAAATGAATGTCAAACCATAGACTGGTCAAGCATGATAGCTGATAGCTAGAGAGGCATGAACATGGATGTAGGCGTACCACATGTACCTTAACCAATACCAAAATAGGATCAACAACCAATATGGTCACACCACTAACAAATAGGGTAGTGGTGAGAGAGAGCATAGAGGGTTTTCATCTAAGATGACCCATCATTTAGCCTAGGGTAGAGCTAGTCTATATAGGCACCACTCAGGTAAGTTTTCATATGTGCACAAGTCGTGACCCTAGGGTCTATTTTGATTGGGAGGTGTCCCATAGATGAGGTGATCGAGGGATGAGCCAATGGAGAGACCGTGCTTGACAGATGAGTAAATTTAGAGATGTTGATTGGTGACACTAGGATAAGTATTAATGAGTTGTAATTTTGAGTCTTTGACAAAAAATACTAGTTGTATAACATTATAGATAGATAGATTTTGAGATGTATATGTGATCTGATATCTATCTATTTTGAATTTTTTAGATCTTAAAGATGAGGAGGAGGTTAAATGGGGATCCCTAGTGATGGGAGGACACCATGATATTCTAGATGGGGTGATGGTACCATATGACCTACCACATTTGATGATTTTGTCATATCATCTTCCCAAGTTTAGGTGAGCTAGTTTATACCAGTAATAGAGGCTATAAGCTATCTACAATCACATAGACATGGGATAAAACCATTGATAAGGGTGAGAGTAATAGAGGCCCATGCATGGTAGGCCTTCACTCAGGAGAGAACCACTCATTTAGCTACCTATATGGATAGATAGTAGGATTGAGATCTCAGACATCCTCATTGTATCATACTCTTTAGAGGGGACTATCCAAAGCATCTATGGGTAGTGTGGCTAGGCCATGAGATAGACATGATATAGTGTAATGTTATATCTAGAGTGATGTGTTTTTTTATTTTTTAAAAATATAGAGATCTCTTATTTTTATAGTTGTATGTTGATATTAAGTGTTTGTATTATGTTTAGGGTTGTGGATGCATGGATATATTTATTTATATCACATGTACATATATTTTATATATGTTGTATGAAATATATGTGTTGGGTTTTCTTTTCTACCATTATGTAGGACACATGCATGGTTAAAAAGAAAGAGGTGAAAAGGATTTGGAAACATATAATTATTCAAAACCAAATTTAATTCAAACTATTTCACATGAGGAAATGTGTAATAAAAAATCATGACTAAGTATAAGAAACCAAATGTGATAAACAAGAGGGCAAAAATATTTTTAAACCATGATAAAGGGTGGCACCAAAAAAAAACAAGTAAAATCACACTAAATCTTGTTGAGAAGTAAGAAAATAATGTAATAAAAAGGAAAGCACATGAATGATTAAAGGCATAAAAAAAATCAATTAAATCAATCAATCATACTAATTCACATTAGGAATTATAAAATAGAAATAAAATTGGCAAAATGGTCTTAAATGAATCACACTAATTCAAGTTAGGAAGTATGAAAAACTTTAAGAAAAGTGGTTGGATTCTTACATGCAATCTGAAAATAAGAAGATAAAAGTGAAAGATTAATGAAGCATAAAAAATAATAAATAAAGATGGGAAGCATGCCAATGATGTGTAACTCATAATCAATAATATGTTATCTCATATTTGACACATGTACTTTTGTTGGGGCTTGGATATTGAAAAAAGTTGTGAGGAAGGCTAGGTCCTATCCATGGTCTTACACTAAAACCCACAAAGAGAACACCAATAAGGTGGAATTAATGTGAAAATATGGTAAAAAAGGATGTTTTGAATGTTAATATGACAAATTTGGTAATTTGTGAGAAAAGCCAAGTCTTATACATGGTCTTACATTGCAACTCACAAATGGAATGGTTAGGGATGTGATTAGTGAATAGAGAAATATTTCTAAAGGGGAAATATTAAAACTATTGGGAATGAAAGAGGGGATGTAATAAGAATAGCATAGGAATTTTATGAGAATAACTTAGAAGATAGGAGGCACACTGAGGACCTGAAAAGACACTAAGTGACTAGTGACCATCAATATACAGAGGATACATGTTTGTTATAGACACAAATCTATGTAGGAAAATAAGTGTGGTACTAAGATGAACTCATGTTGGAATTTTTGAAAAAGAAAATTAAAATGGACATACCTTCCCATAATGTGTTACTTGTTCCTCAGGACCCTTTACATAGACATTAATCTACTGTAAAGATTGGGTACTTGTGTGAGAAAGTAGGTATCACTATATAATTTTTTATTCTTATATTATAATAAACTAGCCTACTACACCCTAATGGACCTCATTTCTATCATGAGGCCAACTATAGAGTTTTATATTTGATTATAAAAAAGGATATGTGCTTAGAATCACTTCTTTATGTATGATTTGACTTTTGAATTTTTTGAATGTTGCCTTTTAGATCATTGCCTTTTGTTAAATGATTTGGGTTTTGAAAATTTTATAGGTTTTATGATTCCTTCTCCATACATAGTTGGAATGACCAATCATGAGAGATAGAGTGATACACATTAATGAGATTTAGGCTTTGGATAAAAGAAACTAAGTATTCAAAGATATGACTGACTAAGACATTTAAGCTTAATTATGAGCTACCATGTTATCTCATGTGTCAACCAGTATATGCTTAGTTTGTGAAAGGTAATAAAGGATTATAAAGGAGATCCAAATTGGACCACTAAGATGAGGTTATAATGGGATGAATAGTTTGAAAATTGATCACATGGTAAAATGAGGAATGACTATAGGGAGAAAGGGTTGTATAACCAAGTAACAATAACTATTATACATGTGTATAGAAATAAGAGAGCAAAAAATCATGAAAGAGAAAAAGGTAATTATAAGAAATAAACTCAACAATAAAAATAATGAAATTATGAAAAAGACTCCATAAGAGAACATAATGACATCATAAGCATCATGTAGTTCAAAACACAAAGTCACTATGTAAGATAGATAAGAATTTGACACAATGTCAAATTATATAAGAATAGATAAATGTAAAGTTTGGGCACTCATCCAATCGAAATGAAAATCTAAGAACATCATGCATGTTCTCATAATTACTAATTTTTTTATTCATACACATTATACATAACATGTAATAAGTCTATATGAAGATGAATGCAAACTACAACTAATGTCTCATCAATCTTTATTGAACAATGAGAAAATACTTCATGTTGAATCTCCTTGACATAAAATCTAGGAATGATTTAAGGATTATGTTGATGATGGATATCATGTAGGAGATGCTCAAGAGAATTCATGGGAGTTGTTTCTAAATAAGATGAAGTGGTAAATAGTGGGTAAGGTGCCATGGGTGAGGGACGCATAGGTGGAGGAATAGTAGGTGGAGAAGGGACCATAGGTTAAGATGGAAGAATAGGAGGTGGAGACACTAGGGAAGAAGGGGGAGCCTTCATTTGAGAGACACCTATAGGAGGAAGGGAAGTTAGTGAAAGAATGGTTGGGAGGTGCTCCTTGAGATGTTACTAAAAGATGTGACAATGATCAGTGTGATGCGTACCACATCATTTCTAAAGATAATATACCTCTCTATATTTGGGAAGATACATAGTTAATAATTTTTGGGGAGGTATATCCTCATCTAAGGGATAAGGAGTAGTGGGGTGAAAGGTGTCGATATACTATCACAAATTTCAACAATACATGGATTATTGATTATCTATGTTGTGAAATCAATAGATATTCCTATGACTAGTCTAGGTAGGTGTACTAATAGAAGGAGTGGAAAAAGAAGCTAACGAAATTTGGTATAATGAACAATATATAGTCTAATGATTGACATATTTATGAATGTCACAATAAAGCTAATCATAACATTTGGTGGGTGAATCAATGAGTTGTGGTAAATGGATCAAACCATCACTAAGAGAGTGTGGGGTTGGTGGAGATACTGCACAAGGCTTGAATGAAAGAGTATAGGACAAAAAAATAGGAAGAGACTTAGCTAAAGTTGGAGTATAATCCAAAATAATCTCTACTTAGGGAGGGATAGGGTCCATATAAGTTTGAAGGATAGTTTCAAGCATCTCAAGGATAAGTCAAATAGAAGGTTCATGGTATCTAGAAAAGAGATAGGCACCATTCATAACATGATTTTCAAGCATACTCCTATGAGGTTCTATAAGAACTTGAGGTGTGCACACCATCTCTATCATGTGATCAAGAGGGAAAAATATAAAATTAAGAAAAATATAGGGTGGAATTATATAAGATATACTGAAAGATTGAATCAAAGAGGAACGATAACAAATAATTTTAGCATCTCAAGCCTGAACAAGACCTCTTAAAATTGTATCATATAATTTATATCCATCATCATAATCAAGTTTATAAAGGTCAATGGTATAGGTAGGGATAACTTTATCATCCAATCTGGTGTAATGAATGGAATTCCAAGTCTTAGTTAGTAGAAGAGGGATGTCATCATAATTTGATTGACAAGAATGAGGTTGAAAATAATTGGAAATATGAGAGATGAGATGAGGTGAGGGGTATAAAGTTTTAATCTTGAGATTGATCTCATCAGGCTCATCATCATTAAAATCTAGGAGGTTAAGGGGTATATTATCTATGAGTTTAGGATGACCATTGTAACCTTGCATAGAATTGACAAGAAATTTAAACCATTCAGATTCATAAAATAGAACACTTGGCAAAGGTTCAAGGGTAAGAATCCTAAATACACCATAGTCTTGAAATTATTCAATATTCCAAGGGTTAGTATCACCCTAAATCTTGTAGATGGCTCCATTTAGAGGAAATTTAATGCATTGGTAGGTAGAAGCGGAAACTAATCTCATATGATTAGTCTATGGTCTTCCAAACAAAATGTTATATGAAAGAGGAAAGTTGAATATCATCACCTTTACATGAACTATGATAGGTGGTATAGTAATGGGGAGCCACATACAATCTAAATGAGGCATTTTCCTTTGGTCGTAGCCTTGACATGTGCTACATGTGTATTTAATATTATAATCATAATATTCAATGGTTTTGATAAAATCCAGAGAGGTAACACAAGTGTCAGAACCTTCATCAATCAAATCATGGTTGACATGGATATCACTAATTTGGATATTGATGTAGAGAGGATGATCACCTACATGAAGTATAATCTCATTAGGGATCATAGAAGCAATGGGAAATTTAAGGGAAAGAGAAGTGTCTAGTGTCTCATCAACATTTATGGATATCTCTTTGCACTATTACAAAATACTATCTTTGGATCTGGCTAAGGTGGCTTCACATCCTTTTAGGTAAGGACAAAGGATGCTCATTTCAAACAAGATCTACATGAGATGATTAAAATGATGTGGAGAGGTCCACAAAAGTTTGAGAAATGGGATTTGAGATGGGAGATTAGTAAGATCCATGATAGGATCCCACTCAACATAACCCATAAGAGGACTATTAGAAAGAGATGAATAGTGTTGAAGGAGGTCCTCAGAAGGAGGCACCAAAGTAAATGTGAATTTATGTTGATAAGATGTGGAAGGTTTAACTAGAGGACAAGTTCATCGATTTTCTTGAGAAGATGAGATAGTTGATGTAGGTGTGGTTTGAAAATAAGTGTTGAGAGAAGTTTGAGTATCATTGGTGATAGGTAAAGATGTTGGAGGAATGGTAGAAATTGTATGAGAAGTGTTATCCAAAGGAGGTATTGGAATTGGTTCCTCAAAATATATTTTTTCTTGCCCCAACTTGGATAAGTAAGTTGGAGAAGAATCTTGTATAACATGAAATTTGTGAGTCAATTAAGTTGTGTATATGGGTTGGTGATCAACGAAATAAGCCACCCTTTGCATGTTATTCATATCAACCACATTCTCTTCAGGATTTGGGTCAAGGAGACTATAGACATTATTGATATAAGGGGTAGGATTTTATTGGTTATCTTGGTGATTTGGAAGAGGATATTTATAGATTGCCAAATGAGCATTAGCTTAGTTCAAAGCTTGAGATTTAGTTTGTGTTTCACGGGATTTCAAAGCAATGCCATAGTCTTGTTATTGTTTCTTAATGATAAAATCATGCTCAAAATTAGGACCAAGAAGGAAATCCATAGACAAATTAAAAAATTACTATAGGTATCATGAGAATAACCCCAACTAGCATGAAACCAACAAAATTTAATGGGGTCATACAAAGATTTCATTGGTTGATTGGGATCAAGTTCTCATGGGAGAGGCCTTGGTAGATGATGTTTTAATCCCACTAAGGGTAATTTTTTATGAACATTGATGTTATTTATTAAAGATAAATGAGGATTATTGATGTGTTTAGGAGGGGAATCTTGTTCCAAAGTTTGGTTAGGAATAGCAACTTGAATAGTATGATTGGTATCATAAGAGTTAGTGACACCATCATTGGTAGCATAAAAATATTTATTCTTGATTAACATGTGAGTACCCATAGAATTTTCAGATGGATTGAATTGATGCACAAGGAAATATTTATGCTTGGTTTGGTCAATGGCCTATTCTAAAGTATGTTGAGAGAGAGTCTAGACCTAATATTATAACTTGGGAAAAAGAGCATTGGTAGAAAGATGGAAAAGGTTATCATGGACCATATTATGCTCACATTTTTTAGACAATGTCTTCAATTATTTAATTAAATTTTATGAGTTTTTAATCTCAAGTTTCTTACAATTAATAAAATGGGCCAAGGTGTTCTCAAGGAGATCACTACTTTGGAACTCTTACACTAGATCATTTACTAAATCTTCCAAACTAGTAATAGAGTGATATTTGAGTTAATTGTATGAATCTAAATCATCACTCGTGATATTTTTAGCTAATAAACTATTAGTGACAAAGGTATTTAACTTGACCCATTTCTTGTATAGATTTCCAATTATTTTAAAATGAAGACCAGGATCGGTCGACCCATTTTAAGAAATGGTAGAGGTGATACCTCTTATATCAATATTAACAATTTGAGATGTAATAATATCAGTTTGAAAGTGATTAATTATTTTATTAACAAGAGGATGTTGAGGGATAATATTACCATGGGAATCATGAAGAGGAGGTGGGTGAACTTTTTCATTATGCATGCCCCATAGCATTTGTTGAGGGTGGGTTTGAAAATGGATAAGGTGATTTTACATTCGCATCATTTGATTTGCATTGTTAGCTTGAAAAAGATTCATTTGATTAAGAGTTTTTAAGAGGATTTTATGGGTTTGAGTTGCATTATTATAATTATGGGTATTACTCAAATTGGTAGTAGTGAATTGGGTACCACTATGGGTGTTAGTAGGATCTTGAATAGAACTATTAGTGAGGTACTATTGTCATAATTTTATTGTGTCAAAAAGTATGGAGTAGTAAAGGGATGAGAAGAAGTGATACTAGAGGCATGATTACCATTGGTATAAAACTATGAACCAATATAAGAATTGAGAAGAGTGGATCTTGAAAGAGGACCACTAGATGTGGAACCTGCTATGTTGGTAGAGATACTAGGCATGGAGGTAGATAAAATGAAAAAATAAGAAGTAATGGTATGATAATGGGTCAAAATATAGTGAAAAGGATGAGAATATAAAAATATAGTATCCCTAAATCAATGTGAAAATGTGGGAGAAGGTGAATGAGGCTCCTTGACTCAACCACTTATCATAAGATGGTATATAGTAGGAAGACCATTTATTTGATGTTAAGGAAACTCATTGATGAAGAAGAACATTTTTGGTGTATGATTTAATTTGTGTTGATATTAAAATGAGAAGATATGATTATGAAGTGAAGAAGAATGAGGAGGGGACCCATAGTTTGTACTGTGAGTGGATATATGCACATTACTTTCATATAAAATAAAATCCACAAGATGCTTATGGGAGAACCTATTAGGATTGGTAAAACTCATCATATCTATTGAATTTAACTTAGTGTTGTATTAAAACAAAAATTTCATGATGAAGGAGAGAGATTAGGGTAGAATTTTTTATGTAAATTAAGGAGATAGAAGATGTAAATAATATTATAGAGCCAACTAGGTTGACCAAATACTAAAAATAGGGTATGAAAACTGATCTAACAAGGATACAAAGTCAACTAGGTAAACTTATTACTATAACCTAAGACAAAGGGAAGCCTAATAAGGATACATATTCAACTAGGTTAACTTATTAGTGTAAAGTAAGAGGTAGAAAGGAGTACTGGATCGACTAGTTTAACTTAGTGTTATAGTCAAGGGAAAAGGATAGATTGTAATATACTATGTTGACTAGAGTGATAGTGTACTAAAAATAGGGAGAAATTTTACAATGTAATTTAAATAAATAAATTGAAGTAAACACATAAATATTTGGATCAATTTAAATGATCTAATTATCACACAACACAAAACATTTCACCAACACTGGCCAATGTAAGTTTTTGCAATACAACATACAATGAGCAGAGATAAAATAGTCAACTAAAAAATAATGCTAGCTAGGTGGTCATCTTGAATGTTGTTAAATTATTTTAAAGTGTTATTTTAAGTGTGATAGGGAAGTTGGCTAAAATTAGGGAAATAGAAATCAATCTATTGATGATTTTAGGATGTTTAGGCTAAAAGCGATCTATGTTGGCAATATTACTATCTTAGTATTGGGGACTATCCCCTCACATCACAATCTCATAGCAATAAGGGTGTTGGGTGCTTTGCCAATACATACCATTAACCATGTCTTTATATTTAACCATAAAACAAATTCATCTTCCCCCTCGGTGCTGAAATCCAAGTAGATAGCCCTTGTGTAGACAAATAGTTAAATGTGTTTTGAGATTATGTGATTTGGTGGTGTGTTCAAGAAAGATCAAAATTGTGAAACTAAATGATATATTGAAAAAGCACCTAATTAGACTATGTGGTCTACTCTAAGCATAAAAAAACTTAAAAATAAAAGTGTGAATAAATTACTAGCATATGATCGTTAATTCTCAATTTAATCACTATATAGAGTCGGTAAAGATGACACTATATGCAAAAATTATAGAATAGAGTTGACATAGTTACTAGTGTACTATAAAATCAATAGTCCTTAAGAAATAAGTTGACCAGTTTGACGTAGTCTCTCAAACATAAGTCAGACTAAAGAACAAGGTCCACCATGTCGACCTGGTTTGTTGTAGGATTGCAATTTTGAAGACTGTAAACTTTGTAAAATAGAACTGTAAGGAATAACTAAATTGAAAAAGAGAGAAAGAAAGTAACCTTAGTGGGTTAGAAGATGTCGAGGACTATGAATTTTTTTCTAAAGTGGCTTGAATGTTGTTTTGAAGTTCTACTAATTATTTTAACTAGTTCATACTAATTATATAATTCCATATTTGTTGGAGCTTATTAAAATGACTAACTTGACTTGGTTAACCTAGTTTTTTATCTAGAAGTTGACTGGGATACTAAGTTGACCTACACATATTAGTTTGTTATTCTAGAGTTGAATAATGGATTAATTTGATCTATTTCACATAGTCTACTGTCTGTAAGTTAATAAGAGTACTATGTCAAACTCTTTGATCTAGTAATCTATATCTGATCAAGACTTGCACAGAAAAAATAGAGTCATTTTGATGTGATTGTATGTTAACCCTGTGCACAAAAGTTAGAAACTATACCATCTTAGTTAACCTAGTATTGAAAATATAGAAAAATAATAAAATGATAGTAATGAAAAAACATGAAATAAAAAACACAAGGGTTATATTCACATCAAGTTCACCAAAATGTATGCAATAATAAATGCATTAGATCTACAAATCAATCCTAACTTGAAAAATATATATCCTACTTACACTTCTGATTGGGGATACATTAGATAGTCAAAAACATGACCAATATTGATCCCTTAAACCTAATTAGGGTATTTCTTAAGACAAATAATATCACTAAGGAGGGTTCCATAGCCTCTAGTCAAGAAAAACTATGAAATAAACCTAACTAGATATTATGTTTTCATATTCACTATACTAATAATAAGTAAAGCAAAAGAATCTAATCTAGTGATCAATAAAGCTTGTAGCACAAAGTGGGGTTAATAAAAAACAAAATTAAACAATCATATAATACATATAATCATGTTAATGTATATGAAATCCTAATACATGGAATAAAAGTGAAAATGCAAATCTATCTACTCTTACAAAGGAGGAACAAAGTTATGAATATTTACCTTTAAAGATATACCCATCAAGCCTCAATATTTCCCTTGGCCAAGGTGATTTACAAGAGGTTATTATGGTATGTAAGGATGAAAAGGATAAATTATCTCTATGCTATACAACTTATCAATGCATTGAAAAGACTTCTCCTCAAAACATTATCCATATCTTCAAAGAAAGCATGAAACCCTAAGCTTGATCCTCAAGTATAATAATGGATAAGAAGAAGCATAATATATCTTCTTCTTATTATCTTCTCTACATAATGGTGAAATTAATGTGTTTATATAGGTATATTTAACCTTAAACCCTTCCCAAATTTTTTGTTGATAGGGTCAACCCATTCTACCAAGTATCCTTATTGAAACAAACTCACTAGGTCACGAAATAGGTTGGCCAAGAGCTAGCCTAGACCCTAAAAAAGTTTTTCCATTAAGAGTACAAGGATAACATAGTTGACATAGTCATGTAAACCATCAAAATGGGCTTTAGGTTAGGAAAAGGGGTATTAAAGGTGAAAGAAGACTAGAGGAGTATGCTAAAGAGAAGTTAAGGCTTAGGGGAATGGTTTTTAGGATACAAGTGTGTAGATAGAAAGTGGGAAAAGCGAAAATAATCCTACGAAGCATTGATGGTCTACCCAGCCCTTTCTAGGTACAACCCTTAAGGTGTACACTTAGAGAAATTGAGATGTGATGGGTTCTTGAAATATAAAGAGCATGAGTAATTGATAAAATTTTGAAAATATTATGTGTATACATAATGTTACCATTAATGAAATCTGATACTATGACAACAACTTCAGCTACAATGGAAACAATTTATTTTGTAACTATAATAACTATAATAGTTTCTAGTGCATAAGTGCCGCCATTTATAGCTTCCACCTCATAGGCAACCCCTCCGATAACTGCAAGGCTTAGATTGTAATATTTCATGTTGTAACTTTTTTTTGTCTCTAATGAGATGTTGATTGTTACTTCAACTTTTCTTGAGGGATGAGGTTAGCCCTATCCTAATCCTATTAAAAGTGTATCACCCTCTCTAATTACGGAGGAGAAATTTTGACATCAAATATAGATTAAAAAATCCTTCAGTCTGTTTTAGAAGTTTATGTTGTATGGTAGTCTTCCTATTTCTTATCATTGATATGGTATTTTAGTTGTTTGATATATGAAATAACTTTTTTTAAATTTTCTATTATGAGTTACTTAAGTTCCATTAATAAATAACATGTCATAAAAATTATAGTTGATATATCTTAGTGACTATTTATGGAATAAGATCTTGTTAAGATAATTTAAAATTTTGGAGATACCTTAATGTGCATTTTAATACCTTTAAGGGTACCATTATTCATATTTAAAAGGTATCACCTAGGATATACCTTCAAGGTAGCCTTGAAGGTACTAAAATGTACTTCAAGGGTTATCTTAGTAGATATATTAAACATGCATATGATTAGAGTTTTTTTTAAAGGTATCTCCTAGGATATATCTTAAAGGGCATTATAATACCTTTAATGGGTCTCCTAGTAGATGCCTTGAACATGTACATGATTTGGATTTTTTTCAAGGTATCTCCTATGAGATACCTTGAAGGGCCTTGTAATACCTTCAAGGATAACCTTATGCATTTTTGGAATGTATATCCTAGAATATACTTTAAATTTTCCTTGAAGGTAATATAATTCCCTTCAAGGTATCTTATCGGAGATACCTTTAAGGGTCTTGTAGCACTTTCAAGGCTTATCCTAGTAGATACATTGAGCATGCACATGATTTGAATTTTATTTCAAGCTGTCTCATAGTGGATACCTTGAAGGGCCTTTTAATAACCTAAATATTGATTACAAAAGTCATTACAAGGTATTTGATATAATCATTGTGTGCAAGGGATAGTAGAGATATGGATATACGAGTGAATGTGCAGAGATATTTAGAAGTAATAAATAAATCACCTTCAATGGAAATGCAATTTATACTAATTAATGGTCAATTGAATATTTTAAGACTTTTTTTAACACCTATTATCCATTTTTTTTAGGTTTCAAGCTCATCTCTATAAATCAATTTCACACATTGAGTCTCTACAAGTCATGAATGCATAATTTAGTAGCATTTATCACATATACATCTCATTGGGTCCTAAATTTTATCTGTACCAAATCATGGTTCTTATGACCTTTATATGCCCATAAAATTTGAGCCCTTATGCAAGTAAAACATGTGGCACACCATAATTTATCCCCTTGGTACACCATGATTCATATTTGACCCATCGTACAATCTTGTGGGCATACAAGATACACTCTAAGAGAGTTACATGATTCACTACATTTTAGTTGGTATATGGTCTTGAGATAGTTATGCCTATGGATTATATTATACCATGTTTTTGCATTGCAATGGTTATCTGACTTGGTGATCATGAGTTAATAAATGAAAGATTTCTAGATTTAAATAAGATGGAAGAGAATCGATGAAGGGATTATTGGATACAACAAATTAATAAGCTAAGTTAAAAGGCGTGTCATTATCACAACTTATGATCTAAATATTTTAATCGAGAACAAGAATTACTATTATATGATATCAAGTTAAAATCATTTCTTTGTAAGATGTGAACTAGATGGAAATGACCCTAAATTATTCAATAAGTCTCATAACAAGGTACCATTGTGGTAGAAATATACAGGGAACCATATTACCAAGCCGTATACATAGTTGTAGGCTTAAGCTATATCACTTCTAATCTCTATCAATCTACCAAAATTATGAGTGGGTGTTGAGTGGCACCAAGTAGTTAATGTTGTGGGTTTTTGTTTTTGGTTTTGTTTTGTTAGGTTATAATTCTTGTACAATGTGTTAATAGTCTCACATTACAAAATCTATGAAGGCTATGATCATAGGTTGCAATCAAATTGTAGTGACAAATCATCAAGGATAAGTTATTGTAACTACATCAAGCTCAGTTAAGTTTGAGAAAGCATCAGTGTCAAGATAGGTATGGTAAAAGGACTGTTAATGGTCATACAAGATCATTAATGATGGGACATTTCAAAATGTTGCATATTATTTGAGGTGAAACAAGTTGGGATGCAATAGGTGGATTAATTAAATAGAGTGGTTAGATGAAGTTACATATGATCACATCAAAATAATCTATGGGGTAAATTAAATATTTGGGAGATAAAAATGTCATTATCAAATCCAAAATATTATAGATGTGGAAGAGCACATATGTGTAGGTAGTCAATGCATTTAAAGAGGTTGATAAGAGAATATTAGATATCAAAAGCTATAAAATGAAGGGGATGAATAATTCCAAAACATTATATGCTTAGGTGAAAAATAATATTCTAATATCTACTATTGATATAATCCCATGTGAAAAATCTGAGACCTAAATTATGGTGTAACAAAGTAATCAAACAACATAGATTACAAGTACAGTCATGGATATGAGCAAGTTATTGATCCCACTCATGGATGAAAAGAAGGAATAAATAGGTATTGGGATATGTCTTTGATAAACCAAAAACAATGACCTAGATCCCTTTGACTTTGTGTGACCTAAGTTACTCTCTTCATCCTAACAACACAACCAAGTGCACAAGTAGGATCTCTTGCACTTTAATATCCACTTCAGGGTTTTGATGCAGAGAGGCTAATCAAGTTACCTACATTAGGTAATTATATTAGGTCATTCATACCTTTTGAATAAGATATAATAAGGGATTTATTCATTTATCCCTACATATCATTATCTGTATCAATGCACAGACCATGTCAAGAACCACAGGCCTCCTAAATCATGGAAATTCCTTATTGTCATCCAATTCCACTACATCACCAATTAATTTAGTTGTTTTAGAGAAGTTTCCTACTAGGGTAGGTATAAGAACCCTAATTGACTCTATTGAGGTTATTGTAGTGCATATTCTTGTAGAGTGTATAACAAATAAGTTCTTACAGATAATAAGGTAGGCCAAGTAGGTAACAAAAGGAGTAATTCACATTATGTATCGCATGATACACCTAAATGATAACTTTAATAACCTTGATTTTCTTACATCTAAGCATACCACTAATATCAATAAGGTACTTTTAGTAGCTCACAAAATTTTGAATATCAATTTCTAGTTTTATTGTTATGTTTCACCCAATGTAAGTCATCGTTAGGCCAGGTTATTGTTATTTCAGAATTTTGCCCTACTACTTCCCTCACAAGCATCACTTGGACTAAGATATGACAATATAATGAAAAAATGGGGTAGTTTAACACATGGTGGTTTGAGTCTTTATATTTAATCAGGTTGCACTCTCAAATTCCATAGGATCTCATGCAATTTTTTGGGTAGAATACATTGGTAGCTAAGTTATACAATCGTATTCAAATCAAGGTGCATGATTTCTCCACTTCAACTATGACTCCAATGACCTTTTTCATCATAGTGGTTGAATCACAACAAAAAATATTAAGGTAAAGAGCACTACACACGAGTTCAATGCATCTTATTCAAACCATACTTCTATGTTCACAATAACTTGGGCAAGATCAAGCACAATTGTAGCTAGTTGTTTGACTATATTCCTCACCAAATCAATCTATAACTCCTCACAAAAATAAAAATTCAAACATGAGGTAATTGTATAAGGAACCTCACCACCACCATCTACAAAGAGATCATGGCAAACCAAGTCTTGGTTAGACAAGCCACATGTGCCAAGAATAGATTATGAGTGTGATATAACAATGTTAGGGGTTGATGAATAAGATTTATTCAATGCATGATCAAAGACATATACCAAAATTTTATGATAAGGAGGAGGAGATAGAATTATTTTTATGGAAAGCAGTGGGCTCTTGCCAAGTGTGAAATAAGGTAAGTAGAAACCTTTGGGTCAACATTACATAAACCCCTCCCTCTATTATTATGGATATTATAGGTCAATAATAATCTTAGCACAAACTTTAGGAATTTTTTTTCCAAATAGATCCAACAACGAGTTCATAATTTATGTAGAGTGTAGATATAATAGAATAAGGGAGCCCATTATAGTTAATTATTTAGAAACAACAAACTAGGTAGGCCTTTAACAACCAT
Source organism: Torreya grandis (assembly GCA_037957365.1). Lineage (NCBI taxonomy): Eukaryota > Viridiplantae > Streptophyta > Pinopsida > Cupressales > Taxaceae > Torreya > Torreya grandis. The sequence continues at coordinate 146,494 of JARHVA010008231.1, read as the reverse complement.
ACAAGAATGTTTGGTTTCTTTTTTAAAGCTATCCATAATAAGGAATTCCCATCAGGTGAATTATAGGGGCATGAGGACACATAAGTATACACTTTTCCATTTCACCAAATCCATAAATATTTTTGTACATAGAGGTGTGCTTATGGACTATGAATCTTTAGAGCACATAAAATCTGATATATAAATAAATAATGTAGATATAATAAAGGGACTTTAAAATACCACTATGATATATCTAGAAAAAAAAAATGGATGCTATGTAGGATACCCCATATCCTATGAAGGAGGCTCTACATAAAGGAGAGAGGAAATAGACAAAAGAAGAGAAGAACAAAAATAAGAAAAAGGCCATAGAACAAGTAGTTTCGTAGGAAGACCAATGTGCACAACAAGAAGTTATGCAATAGGAACAATAAAAATAATGCATCAAGGCATAAGAATAACAAAATAAGTCTAAAAAAATCTTAGGTTAGGAAAAAGAATGTTAAAGAAATTTAGATTGATAGAAATAAAGCCAAGGAAGTAGCATTAAGAAGTTTGAGAGTGAAAGAAGTGGAGGTTACACATATACAAGCTAAGGAAGCAAATGCTCAATAGAAAAAAGCTAAAGAAGTGAAGTGTAAGATAAGGGAGTAGGAAGAGAAAGAATGCAAGGATCAAGAATTTTAAGCTATGAAAAAAAAAATAGAATAAGAGACATGAGATAAAGATGCCAAATAATGGCACTAGAAGGAAGAGGAAACCATACTCGAGGTAGAGGTACAAGATGCCAAGGAAAAATTTGACGCTGATGCTAAAGCTAATACAGAGGTTAACACCAAAGCCAAGGCTAAGGTAGATGACAAGGCCAAAATTTTGACTAAATCCAAGGATAAGGAGTTATCCCAAAATCATGCTAAGGCCACAACCAATGCTCAAACTGAAGATGAGGCATAGATTGTAAAAGAAAAGGAAGTTAAGGAAAAGGCATAAGTAAAATATGTAACATGCCACAAGGATATGACCCAATCAAGTGAATCATAAGAGACTTCACTATCAAAGTCTCATCCTTCTACCCAATAGTTTTGGTATGTCCTTACCAAATCATCTTATTGCACAATTTTGTTACTTTTATTGGCTCTATTTACACCAACTCCTACCATAGTCATAGCCACATCCACTATGTTTGCTCCCACATCCATGGAGATATATTTTGATGTTTAATAGCTTCTATTGTCCAAGAAAATTGAATTAGTAACTACATTCTAATAATCAATTACATAAAAGGCTTTAGACTTAGAAAATAATTTCTTTTGACTATGCAAGGAGAAAGTAGAAGTAGAAAATCGAATTACTAAGGCTAAGAAGACCATCAATGCTACTTGTCATACTTTGGTTATGCAAGTCCTTAGTGATCATGTAATGTTTAAAGACAAATAACTCATTATGTTACTGAGTCAGTGAACAAAGGATTAGGTGAGTGTAGAAAAATTGCACATCTAAGGATAGGCTATCTGCATTGAAACAAAATGCATTTGTGAACTACTAGATAAATATGTAAATGTCCTAGATATTTTTATGCATTAGGATAAGTAGAAAACCAAAATAATGCTTGATTGGAGGTATTTATTTGATAAATCCCTGGTTACTTCAAAATTAGGGTTCGCAATGGTAGATAAAGCTAAAGTTGTAATGAGTGATGAAATGGCTACTACAGAAACATTGACCGATTCATTTCAATAGTTATTAGATGTTAGGGATACCACAATAAATAAGTTCCAAGTTTGGTATACTAAGATAATATGTAACAAATTTGTGTTTATTTAAGGCCAAAGGAATTTCAGATAGTTTAGATGATATTATTTTAGATATCCAACTTAAGCTACCAAATTTTAAAGACCTCCTTGTCATCATAGAATAAGAATATGTACAAAATTTTATGGTCATTCATATTCCACTACATGTTTTTCTTACCATGATGTGAGAAGTACTTAATAATTAGAAAATGCTATAGAATAAACTCTTTGAAGTTAAACTAGCTATTGAACATATTGTAGAATAACTTAAGTTCATTCTATTGTAGAAGCCCCAAGAAATGTTTTAAAAGATAAAGATGGATACAAAGGTGCAATCTAAGTAGTTACAACCTACATAGCCACCTAGTGAAACTTTGGCACCACCTCTATAGTAGGTAAATTTACATTTGGTGTTTCATATTTTAAGAAAAAAAATCTACTTTATAACATCATCATAAGCATTAGGATCGAGAACATGTTGGTTGAAAACCCCTAACCAATATGGTCACCTAGTTAAGATAATATATAGAAAATTGAAAAGGGTGGAAAAAATTATGTTACTTAGTTAAAAACATAAAAAGGAGGATAAGTAGTGCACAAAGGGTTAAAAATTCTAAGTGACACATGGAGTGATTATTGCCACTTCTTGAAAGGCTAATATTTTTTAGCTTTAGCTGAGATTAGAGTTTATCTCATGACAAAATAATAGTTTAAGTCTAGGAAAGTGTTGGACGTGGAGTACGGCCTCATAAAATTACAAGAGTATAATTGATGGACACATGTTTGCAACATATAATTTTGTTCTTTATATGATATTTAGGATGTATTCTACCTTGTTAGCTAAGAGATAGATATAAAAATGCCATGACTCTTTCTTTTTGTATGCTAGAAGGCTAGAATGTAAAGAGAAAGAGCTATGTAAAAATCTATATATAGTGATTTGATAAAAAATAATATGGTTCCAATGTGTGATAGAGATTATTAGACTATTTATATTATGGTTTTCTTGATATTCTTTTGTGTAACCCTAGTGCACAATATTTACTCTATTTTGTTTTACCTTATTCCATCTTGTATTATCTTGTTTATCTTCTATAATTGTTGATGCCATGTTAGTTTATATTTATATTTGTTATTATATATAAAATTGAATATTATTTGAAATCACTCAAAATTTTATGATTATTTTCTACTTCTTACTGAGTAACCTATCCCTATCATCAACATCTATGCTAACATTCCTTAACAATGCACATGATTGGAATTTTCATTCAATATATCTCTAAGGAGATATATTGAAGGGATTTGTATTACATTCATGTGTACCATAATCCATGTTAGAAACTTATAAGGTATCTCATACGAGATACATTTTAAACAAGAATTAGTTTACCCTTGAAGGTATTATAAAGCTCTTTAAGGTATCTATTAGGAGATACCTTGAAAGGTCTTGTAGTGCCTTCAATGGGTCTCCTAATAGATACCCTAAAAATTCACATGATTGGAATTTTATTTCAATGTATCTCCTAGGAGATACTTTAAAGGGACTTGTAATACCTTTAATGGTACCCTTATGCATATTTTAAAGGTATCTTCTAGGAGATACCTTGAAGGTACTACAATGCCCTTCAAGGTATCTTTTAGGATGTACCTTGAAGGGTCTTATAGTACCTTCAATGGTTATACTAGTAGATACTTTGAACATGTACATGATTGGAATTTTATTTCAAGTTATCTCTTAGGAGATACTTTGAAGACCCTTATAACACCTTCAAGGGGTCTCATCATAGCTACCTTGAACATGCACATGATTGGAATTTTATTTCAAGGTATATACTAGGAGATAGTTTGAACGGACTTGTAATACCTTCCATGTTGATTGCAAAGGCCATTGAAATGAATTTTATATACCCATGGCACCTTTGTATTTAGTAGGAATCTTGATTATAGCTCAAATTTAAATGACACAAATATTTTTATATGAATTGGTGACTTAGTTGCATAATTTTATAGCTTTGTTTCATATCTTTTCACCTTTGAAAAAATGAGTGATAATGCAACCCAATGGGATTTTTCCACTCGTCACCTAGTTATAATAGTATAGCTTGTGAAGAAGTTTTAAATTTTTTGACCCCATGACTCAATCAGAACATACTACAAGGCATCGAGTCATGACCTTCCAAGGCTTATGTTATTTTCTAAGTCTCACAACAATGCAATCATATCACATTGTGCTACTTAGCAGTCAATCACAACCATAATAAATGTGTAATATTTAAATTCATAATACATATATTGCATGAAAAGATCACATTTATCAATAAGTTAAGTAATATTAGGTAGTTTTATGTGATGTGGAAGCCATATAGTAGTTGGGAGTAATGGGATGAAGACATGTGGAACCATATCTCGTAAGAAAAATATAATCAAATGAAGCTATAAAACCTAATGATTACATAATCAAATTAAAACATGGTGCTTGGGAAAGTGTTATAGAATTTGGGTCCGTTCATAATTTCATATAACAAAGCCACATGATAATGCAAGCCTATAAGAACTTGCCACTTGGAAAACTAGAAATTTTTTGATGGCCACATCAAGCAAAAGATGGAATTGGTTGATTCATGTGACAATTGAAGTTGAGTGATCCAATCAGATTATGACACTTATAAAAGTGTCATGTGATCCACACAAATATTTAGATATTTAGAATAAAAGGCTAACATGCTAGAGAGGTTACCAAGTTTTAAATACGTGTCAAAAACAACACTTAGGTGGCATATATTTGTTCACAAAGAACTAATATTAGGCATAAATTAAATGCTGATGAGACTTATTTTGGGGCATATAAAGCCAAGTCACTTCACTTAAAATTCCATCCTGTGATGATAAGATACATGGGAACAAAAAAGGTGGTGATTGGTTGTTTTCTTAAAGTGAAGTTTCAATGGTGATGTGTTCATCAAATTGGTGAAAGGGATGGAACAAAAGACAACTAATTTAGAATAGTAAAATAAAACCATCTTACTAGAAGGAACTATCACCAAAGTAAAATGGTTAGTTGAGGCCATGTTTTATACTCTAAATAATTTATCTCAATATAAAGTAAAAGGATATGAGGTTTATAATAAAATTCTTAAGGCATAAAACACCTATGGGAATTATGATAGAAAAGTGACCAACTTGGTTATGTTAATTAGGTTGAATAAATTTGAAGAATTAAACCTGGTACCTTTGGAAGATTTTAGCATTATTCAGTCCTACATAATTGCAAGGGGGAAAGCCTTAAATCAATGGATAGATGATATGAGATCCTTGAACAAATATCTTACTGAAGAAGGTGACAGAGTTATAACTCTACTCAAGGAGGTTGAAATCACACACCTTCCAAATAGAGATGGTACCATCATCAACAAGGATGCTTTCAAAGCACAACTCTATAATTTCATTATCAATTTTAGGAAATAGGCTCTAGCTCAAGTATTAACCTTTAGATAAGATATTTTGGACTTTTCAACATCATCTAATCTAATAATAGAGAAGGAAATAGCATTCAAGGAAGCTATATGACGTCTCTTAACTAAATATGATGTAATATTAGATTTCACTATCAAACTAATAAAAGAACCCATCATAGACTAGAAATTAATTGATAGAGATTATAGGATATATATAATATAGACTATAAATATGTTATTATGAACAACAACCTTCCATTTATGTATAACACTCTATTCAACAAGGTTGACTTGACATTCATTTGATGCACCTTCTATTTTTGTTGAATACCTATGTCTATGATTATCTTCACCATTATTCTTACTTTATGCCAATCTATCTTGCCTTCAGGAGTGAATTTATCTTTTACAACCACTTGACTCCTATGACCTCTGTTCCTTTTGGAAGGTCAACTAAATATAAAATCTAATTTATTTCTATGGAATAAAAAATAGAATGTGCAAACCCAAGTTGGAAACATACAACGTGAAGCGAAACAAAAGATTAAGACTATGGGGATAGTTCAGACCAAACAATAGTGCTAGAAATAGACTAAATAAACATGCAAAAAGAGATGAAATAGGGAAGAGTAGAGTTATAGCAATAAAACATAGAATTTTCATATATTAAATTCATATAAAATACTATTACAAATTTTTTTACAATGCATAAACTTGTACAACTACAGTTGTTCACAAGACTCACAAAAAACATCAATTCGTAGAATTAACATCAAGATAAGCACTTTCACTGATTAGTGACACATAATTAAGAAAGTTATGTTATTATTATTCATATATTTTGACTATGAATTTTAATGATTTACACAATTTCTTGTCAAGAATATTATTTTATAACCAAGAGAATGCAATAAGGAAAGCCATAAATCCTTAGTTAACAGTGACTTAGTCCTCTCAAACATTAATTTTAGACTAATGACTAGCTAAAAATTTTAATATTATTCTAGGGCTTTTATGAAATTAAAACATAAATTTCCAAATACAATTTCTATGTGAAGTATGTAAATTATTAACAAAATAGTTTAATTTAATACAATGTGGAGCCAGGGTCACTTGATTTACCAAAATATGTTATATTAAAAAACAATGGAGCTTACATACTATAAATATAATACTCAAGTATAATAAAGAAAAATCTAGACCTAAAAGTTACACAATATCAACTATTATTTAACTCATCTTCTGAACATGTAGTCTCAAA
>JARHVA010008231.1:115000-132500 GCA_037957365.1 Torreya grandis | reverse complement strand
AGAGAGTTATGCAAGACATATTGTGAATCAAAAACATTTCTGGATTCATTTTAGATGTTTTTCTCAATGAGATATATTTTTTTACTCAAATGCTTTAATCATTTTTAATGAGGATTGTGAAAAATCCATACCTTGGTTCAAAGTATTCATTGAAGTTGACATCAAGGGAGATGAATATGTATTCTCACTTGACGTACACTCAATGTTTTTATTAATCAATGTATCTAAAAGAAGAACATCCTGCATATTAGTGTCTATTATATTTGATATCTAAACATATCTTTTGTCCATTCTGCTATAAGTGTTTAAATTAACTCATAGAGTCACAAGTGTAAATCCAAAAAAGGTGACTCGCTATCACAAGCATTTGAGTTGGTTAATTTATTCTCAATGTTATTCTAGGGGCCTAAAATTAAGTATTTAAATACATATTAGATAATTTAATCATATAAATTAACAAATATAAATAAACTTATTTAATAATAATAATAATTATAATAAATGATAAAAAACTGTAACTATTTTTATATTTTAAAACTATGTTTATTATTTATTTTTATTTATGTTTAAATCTTTAAATATGTTTACTAAATAATACATGTTTTAATATTTTACAATGTGGTTAGTTTTGGCCTCCTCATAAAATTTAACATTTTTAAATGAAATGTTAGTTTATTAAATTACTTATTCATATTTAATTGGTAAGAAATAGTACAAGTAAATCCATAACAATAAAAATATTTAAATAGAATCACAATTGCATTGTAAATATTTTGACTATTTTCTACAAGTCTAAATCTCTTTGAATCTAGATAAGATCCTATCCTCCAACCATAGGAATAACAAGAATCCTTTTGGCATTTACCAAAATGAATCATGCCAAATTTCGTATACAAGTCCACCTCTAAATCAATTTTAATGACTTGGAATGCATGTTCATAGTTGTTTATACATTCCACTTGAACTACAATCAAATGTTTAGAAACACATGTTATACTTAATATAATTTTGACTAGTTCATGTGCCCCTAATATTAAATTAAACAACCACAAACCATTAATGTAGTTAGCTAGGTTTCATCCAACAATTCCTAAAATTTTAGATCTCTAGTTATTTATTATAAATATGATTTGTTTCATTTATCTAAGACTCACAATAGTAACAACTTCCAGATGGTTGTGTAGCATTAGCTAACTAAATTTTTTAGTAAACCTCATACATATGCAAATAATATAATGATCTAATACATCACATAGTATAATTATAATAATGTCACTCCATGGTGTATCCATATAATTTCCATGCCTCTCCATAAATGTGAATACAATAAATTAACACACCTTTATGTATATGAAGTACAACATCACCAGCTATTTAAAATTATGATAGAAAACCATTATTTGGGCATTGAAAATCTTACTATAGTTTCTCAATACTACCAAAATAAGATATGGTGGACATATGTCAATAAGAATTATTAATAATAAACTAAAGGCCAACCATATTATATATGATTAGTAACTTAGTGAGATATAGATATTGAAGGATGTGATCAAATTATTTTGATGACACGTGTCTTATGATCAAATAATTTGAGGCTACAATTATATCTATGTGCAGATTTTCAATAAATTAATGAAATTCAAATAGATCTTGGTCATCATAGAATGGACCAATCAGTCATTAGAATTCATTAGTAATGCTTTCTAAATGAGTCTATAGCTTAAAATAGAATTGATCATCTTAGGATGTACCAATTAATCATCAAAATACCCTAGAAAAGCTTCCCAAATAAGTTTGTTGTTATTTTATTGGAATGAAATTCCCCAAATCTACATTTAGATATAATCTATAAATTAAAAGTATATATATAGAAATGCTATATATAGTAATTATTGTGAGGTAGCTAAAATTTGCATTTATCATCTTGGGATGTACCTATTAATTTTCAAGATGCCCTTAAAAAGCTTCCCAATAGATATAATTAAATCTTGTGTTTCATTTATAATTTATATAATTGATAAATCAAGTTTTTTTTATTCTTGTATTGAAATATTTTTTTAAGAGGATTGAAGTTGTTTGGCATACTTTCCTATTCAAATTTAAATAATTTTACATGGATGTGATTTGGCCACGTATTTTTGACCCCATTATTTGTATTCAAAGTTGAAGTACTTATTTGTTGGCTGAAATGTTTAACCTTGACTTTTCAATGACATATCATACCTTATTGTTATGAATGAAAATTTAATCTTTATATATAGGTATGGTGTAGACTGCTTATGTTCTCACATAACTATAATTTAGATAAGCACAAAAAATCATTTCCCATGAGGTCTTTAACTTACTAGGTAGAATTTTGTGTCACTTATTTTAATTAATATTTTGGGGTCAAATTCATCTCCAAATATTAGTTTTTAAATTAAATAAAATGTAAGCCACTCTCATAGGTATTTGAGTTGGTGAGTTGAATTATCTCAAAGGTATTCCAAAGGGCCTAAAAGTTAATGATTGAAATCTCTATTAGACAATTTTCTTATGTTACATCTTTAAAAAATGTGAATGAAACTCCTTTTATTATGTAAGATATTATTATTTATAAATCATTACCATCAATTCCAAAGATCCATGATGATAAGTTTACCTCTATTTTCATATTTAAACTTCTATAATTCTCATTGTATGTCTTGTAGTGCATTATTAAATATTTTCTAATTCTAATGAACCCCTCGATGTGAACCAAAACCCACGGTAGGAGACCCATCAAGTATAATTTGTTGGGACTTATATAAGTCCTAAATCTTATATCTCAAGAAAAGCATATGTCAGTAGAATGGATATGGCCCTGATGGATATCATAATATGCATTATCATCATATCCCCATGGAAGAGGTTTACTCATATCAACCTCTATAGGTGTAGGGAGAGATATGAGTTGAAAATCAATGAACTTCATAATAAGAAGCACCGAAGGCTTCATGAATCTAGTATTTACTTTGCATGGTGCATTCTATAATAGAGCTCACTATGGTACTACCATGTTCACTATTTGATTGGTACCATATTATATTGCATTCATATTAAGTTTGTAAGATGGATTGACCTTAAATTTTATATTGGATGGGGCCAATGGAGGGACCCAAAACTTTAGCTTGTTTAATGCAAGGAGTTTCATTTCTTGGTCATGCTCAAGGTCACCTAGTTATTTCTTATTAGAAGGAAATTTCAATGACGTAATGTATGGTGGTAAGGGATAAAATGATACCTCTAATGTAAGAGGGTTATGCAAGACATATTTTGAATCAAAGACCAATTTGGATTCCTTTTAGGTGTTCTTCTTAATGAATTTTTTTCCCTCTAATCCTTTAATCATTTGTAATGAGGATTGTGAATAATCCCCGCCTTTATTCCTTTACCTTTATTTAATGTATTTTATCTCAAATACAAATATATATCTAAGGACATCTATGAAAGGAAAGTCTACACAATAATCTATGAAAATCTATTTCTATAGATATTATATAAATGGAAAGTATTCTTATCATAGATGGAAATGTTCTTGGTCATCATATAATAGAAAAATTAATCATTAGAATGCCTTAGAAATGGTCTCCAAATGAGTCCATACCTAAAAATCGAGTTGATCATCTTGGGATGTGCCAGTTAATCATCAAAATTCCCTTGAAAATATTTTAAAATGAGTTTGTTTCTATTTTATGGGAATGAAATTCCTTGAATTATATAAGTGTACATTTAGATACAATCTATAAATGAAAAGTCTATATATATATAAATACTAAATATAGTAAGCATTCTAAGGTAGCTTAAAATGGCATTGACCATCTTGGGATGTACTGGTCAATTATCAAAATGCACTTTAAAAGCTTCCTAAGAGATATAATTAAATCTTATGTTTCATCTGTAATTTTTATAATCTTGATAAATGAAGTTTTTGTGATTCTTGTATTGAAATATTTTTTCAATAGGAGTAAAGTAGCTTGGCTTACTTTCCCATTTAAATTTAATGTATTTTAAATGGATGTGATTTGGCCATGTATTTTTGACCCCATTATTGGGATTTTAATTTTAAGTACTTATTCGTTGGCCGAAATGTTTAACCTTGACTCTACATTGAGGTATCACACCTTATTGTCATGAATGAAAAGTTAATGTTTATATATTGGTATGGTATAGACGGATTATGCCATCACATAAACATAATTTAGATAATCACAAAAAATACATTCTCAAGAGATCTTTGAATTACTAGGTATGATTTTGTGTCACATATTTTAATTGCCATTTTTAGGTCGAATTCATTTCCAATTATTAGTTTGTAAATTCAAGAGAGGTGACTCACTCTCACAGGTATTTCAATTGGTGAATTAAATTATCTCAAAGGCATTCTAGGGGGGTAAAAATTAAGGATTCTAATCCATATTAGACAATTTAATCATGTAATTTAATTAACAAATATAAATAAACTTTTTAAATAAGAATAATTATAATAAATGATGAAAATTTGTAAATATTTTTATATTCAAAAACTATGTTTATTATTTATTTTATTTATGTTTAAATTTTTATATACTTTTATTTAATAATGTATGTTTAAATGTTTCAATATATAAATGTTTTTATAAAATAATTGTATATGTAAATTTTTAATTTAAACATTTAAATTATTATAGAATTATAGTTTTTTGCATGATTAAAAATTAGGGTTAAGTTTATCCTTTTTATATTTTCATTATTTTATCTTTTAGTTTTATCTCTCCCTCTATAAGGCCAAACAAATTCTCTTATGGACTATTAGGTGAACTATGGCATTAGTGGTTGAATTGTTGACCCTAGTTTTCACTATCATTTTTATATGTTGTTCTTGTCAAGTATTTAATGTATTGTTTTAGTATATATGAAATGTGTGATTTTTTTGGCTTGAAGTGGATTTTTTATTCATTATTTACCACTTTAATTTATAAAATTGATGAGATTTAGATAAACCTAGATTTTTGTTTTGAAATGGCTAAAATAATGAAATGATAGAGATTATGATTGTTTAGTGCTTACTTGTATTAAATAGGGATCCAAATGGTGAATGTGAGGGGAAAGCAAACATTTTTTTATTACCTATAAGTAAATATTCATAGTAAACAAGTGTCGTGATGTGAGAGGATTTTAATGGTTCCACCTTATTTTTATCTCCTTGCATCGTTCATCTGTTATCTCTATTTGGGATTCTATAATTTTTGTCCATTTTAGACTGAGTTGAAAAGACATTTTTTGTCTTGCTCCAGGTTATTATTTTTTGTGGTGGTGAAATTTTAGCTCATGTTGTATCATAAACTTTAATTAATGAATGATTGAGTAAGACCAATAATATGTATAATATGTTCATCATAGTTGTTACACATGGTTGATGGCATAGTTTAAATGGTTATTTTAAAATCATCTTGCATGAACTGCGTGCATGTCCATTAATGTTTTATGATTTTTGTAATTATATAAAATTTATATTTATTGACTAATGAATTTATCATTAAGTCATTATGACATTTATAGTACTAATTTAATTAATGAATATACTAATTTATTGTAATTAGTGACAAAATAAATAAAATTTAATGATTTCTAATTAAGAGGAAAAAACAAAAAAGAGAATAAATTATTAAAGTAAATAAAATGGAATAAAAAATAAATAAATAAATAAATAAAGAGAAATGGAAAGGTTTAAATTTAGGAAAAATAAAAATAAAGATATTAATAAAAAATAAAGAAAAATAAAAAAAATGAAAAACCTACCCCCTATTCATGTAAGTGAATAAAAAATTAAAAGATCATATCTATAGATAAAGGAGGCAGAAAACAAAGGAGAAGAAGGCAGAGAGATCAACGTAGAAGGTAAGAGAAGCGAAGCAAGATAGAATAATAGTGCAATTCAAGTTAGGAAAAATAACTAATTTCTTATGAGTGTTCATTATCGTTAAAATATTTGTGTGTGTGTGTGTGTGTGTGTGTGTGTGTGTGTGTGTGTTTATACAATTTACACACACACACACACACACACACACACACACACACACACACACACACACACACACACACACACACACACACACACACACACACACACACACATGCATGCATGCATGCATGCAGGAAATCGAATACAAATTAAGGTAAAAACAAATGTTAGGATGTACTCAGACTTATATGGTACTTATAAGTGAAGATCAAACTTGATATTTGTTGAATATATATGAATATCTATAGCGATTTGATTTTAGTGGGGTATTATATATCAATATCCATATATCTCAATTGATTTTAAAGTAGACTTAAAATAGCATTTTTTAAAGTGGAATAAGAATATACACAAAGCTTATGCATATGACATAATAATAATAGCTAAGTATAAAATATAGTGATCTCAAGAGGAAAATACATAACAAAGAAATAATCATTAAGAGATGATGCCATAGTTATGTTTAGCAGTATATATGCAAATATTTTAAGATGTACAATAATTAAATGATAGGAACTCCTTATTTATGTGTATTCCCTTCTATAATCTCAAATCCATTACTATATAGATGTAAATGATGGATATTTTTAGCTAATAATTCCACTCATTTGGATTCACCATTATTTATAGATCATCTAAGTGAAATATATAATTTGTATGTATACTTATGGATGTATACCAATGTACAATCCATCTTACAAAGAAACATAATCATTATATTTGAATTCATTTTATCTACATCTTATTGTATTTATAGATGTAAATGATGTGGGGTTGTTAATACGTATATATCTCAAATGCATCATTTTATATTCCCTTTTATATTTACACAATCTTGAGATGTATAAATTTGAGATGTACATGACAATACAATGAACTATATATGTATTTTTTATTGCAACAAAATTATAAATATGGGATTTTGCTATGTTGGAAAGTGATCTATCCATATTTTAATATTATCTATATTATTAAATGTATGCTCACATAAAATATTAAAAAAATATATATTTTGAGGATGTGTATAAACATATTATTCTGAAGAGTAATCACATAAAACCCAACATATATATATATATATATATATATATATATATATATATATATATATTATGAGGATATATATAAAATAAAATATATATTCTAAGGAGCAATCACATAAAATCCAGCATATCTAAATAGATTATATTGTAAGGATGTATGTCAATCCAGCATGTTTGAATTATATAAAATATTACAGACATATATATCTTGTGATATATTCATAAACTTGGTGGTCTAAATATAGTAGTGGATATGCTTCATTCCCATAGCCATTTAAGGGGTGGTTTATACAAATATTGCTTTATGTTTTCATAGATATTTAATGATAAATTGTTATAAACATGAACATAGTTATTTTAAATGTTAGTCCGTTATCATCAAACCATAGGTAAAATAACAATCCTATCTATATTTAGCTATGTATATGGTATTAGCTTTCAATGTTATAATTATAGCCTTTTATTAGTATAACAGAGTATTAATATATTCTATAACAAGATGCCAATAAAAATTATATTGACCAAGTACTGATAAATATCCATACAAATACTTTTGATATCATTAAATCATATCCTCATATGTTGTTGAACATTTATTTATACATAAAGGAAAAATTTACGCCTGATGTTTTATGAGATATTAGAAGAGTATAATGTATATGGGTGTATCAGGTTGTATGCCTTTATGTTTGTTAACAAATATTAAAAAATTGTTCATTGGACTCCAAGAGCTGTGGAACTATGTCAACATAAATATAGACTCCTAACCAAGTTTATAAATGTAAGGTCATTTTCAAACAAATCATAATATAGGACTTTTGATTCTTGAAAAATAACTAGTTGATGAGCAAAAGCTTATGTTTTCATTAAATTATAACTAATTTATTATGACTAGTTGTAGTATTTAGTAGTTGTGCTTAAGAACACTAGACTATGATAATATGGGTTATCATAGGGTGCAGTATGATTGGAAACTAATAATAGAAAATATAAATTGTACTTAGATGTATATTATACCTAGATGGTATAAACTATAGTTATTACTCTCATTATTTATGTGATAGATAATATTGTGAGATTCATTTATACATTTGATGGAATAAATGTATGTAGTTAATTATTCTTTTGCTTAACATGTTATATGATTATTAGTATAATGTAGTCTATATGAATATATTGGTTATACTATGTTAGCCAAATATTGCATTGATGATATTGAGTAAGTAGTGACATAGATTTCATTAGCTTACTAGCATCATAGTGCCAAATGAAGGTAATCTAATCAAGTGGTGTGAATGAATTTGACTGATTTTTCAAAATTAATTATTGAAAAATTTGGCCAAAGTAATGTTAGTGAGACATTATCATTTCATGAGTATGATTTAAATGTTCATGTGATATCTTGTGTAGAATAGATTTATTTATGATACACCACATGTTTTTTTTTATAAATCATACCTCACACAGGTACTAGTTTGTCTCTCTATATTCTGATTCCATTTCTATCTAATAATCCATGAATATAGGTCCATCCATTGATGAGATTTGTGCAAGGGATAAATGTTTCATTATTGGTATGAAAAAGTGCTAAGATGATGCTCTCCCTCCCGACAATAGTATGAATTTGGAAATAAAACTTGAGATTGCCACTTATACTAGAATCCAAGTAATTTATGCTATATATATATATATATATATATATATATGTATATATATATGTATATGTATACGTATACATATACTTATACGTATATATATATATATATATATATATATATATATATATACACACACACACACAAACACACACACACATATACGTATACGTATATGTATATCTATATATATACATATATACACATATACATATACATATATATATATGTATATATATACATTATATACATATATGTATATATACATATATATATGTATATATATACATATATATATGTATATATACATATATATATATATGTATATATATACATATATGTATATATACATATATATATTTATATATATATGTATGTATATACATATATGTATATGTATATGTATATATATATATATATATATATATATGTATATATATATATATCTGTGTGTGTGTGTGTGTGTGTGTGTGTGTGTGTGTGTGTGTGTGTGTGTATATATATATATAGACACACACACACACACACACAGTATTATAATCATTATTAAACTATTATTATGATGAGCTATAATTATGATATATTTCATATGATGATAATGATCAGTGATATATTATTTAGTATGGTTAATTTGTAGGTATCACATTTAGAGTAATTTATATGTTCACTCATTAGATTCTCATGGTGTAATCTAATTAAAATATATGTTATTTTTTTTTTAAAAATCATGTATTTGTAGGTAGATCCCAATGGAGATGTTACATGAGGTATTAGAGATATGCATCGAACTCTAGAACCTAATATGTCCACTAACATTTTCATATATTTCTATTTCATAAATCAAGATGGTGACAACTAGAGTATCTAGAGTGGATCCATCAAATGTCAATGAAACTAGCCCTTCATTTGATCTTAACCATCTTTTTGTTGAGTAATCAAAAAATATGGATCAAATTCTCATAGCCTTGAATGAGACTAGGGATCAAATTACATCCTTGAAGTAGGTGGTTCATAGACATGAAAAATAACATCAAGATGTGCCTAAATAACATCATACTGAGTAGAAAAACACTTAAGATGTGAGACTTTAGGTATCTGTGGAGTTAGATAGAGATATGAAGAAGGTGAATATGTTGATGTTTGATGGAACTATTTGGTTGATAGATTTGAAGCATGGATGACTAAGATAGAGAAGTATTTCGAGATTCAAAACTACTATAAGGTCACCAAAGTATTATGGGGAGCATATTAATTTGATGGTGAGGCAGCTACATGGTGGGCCAAAAAGAGGTTTTAAATAAATCTTAACTCAACCACCACGACTTGGATCAGTTTGAGACAATGTTCAAGTCACGATGGCTTCCACATCTTTATTTTGATAAGAAGCTCACATATTTATAGAGTTTAAAGAAAGAATACCTATCAATGAATTATTATTAGGAGTAATTCACCAAACATCTAAAGTGTGTACCTTAGTACCAAGGAGAGGACAGGCTTAGGATTATAAAGTTTAACATAGGATTGAGACCCTTAATCAGTGGAGAGGTGGATGTTCATGGACTAGGTCTTCAAGAAGGCATTTAAATAGGAATGGAAGTTGAAGTCTCTTTCTCAGGATAGGGACATGTTCAATAAAAGGTTTTGAAATTCTAGGTCAACATTTAAAATGAAGAATTATAAATAGAGGAATGAAGACTCTAGGAAGTAGTTCAAAAACTAGAATGTCAAATTCAATAATTGTTTGGGTAATAAGAAACTAGGTAACGGTTCTAAAGGCATTTCAAGGGAAACCAATAAATTTATAGGAAAGGACCATCTATAGTTTGTTTCATTTTTGGAGATGAACATTATGTTCATGACTATACTTAGGACAAAGAAAATAAAAAGGGTCATATTCCATAGTAGGATATTTTTTAGTAGCATATTCATGTAGTAGTTGATAATCGACAAGTTAAATTTCAAGCATTACCCATATAAATCTTAGGTACTTTGTTTGATTATAAAATTTCCATTTTGATAGATACAGGGGATATATAATGCTTTATACCTCCTAAAATGCTTAATAATATAAGTAGAAGAGATGGAGTAATAGAAAATGCATGGTCAGTACAGTATGGAAATGACTCAAAAGTCATGGTTGAAAAATATTTAATTGAAATAGATATTAGGTTACCTAAATTCAAAATGATATTTTATCTATATGTATCACCATTAGATTCATATGATGTGATTTTAGGAGTTAACTAGCTTATGAAAAATAAGGATAATGTTGACTGATACCTAAAGAAGGTTTAGTGTCTTGATGATATTGGAAATTAAAAATAAATTTAAGGCAATAAAAGAGAGTTGAAGCTTAGGCATATTTCTAAAATGCAACTCAATAGAGCCAAAATATAAGGGTGCCAAGCATTTATCATCAAGATAAATGAAATGGAGGAACCTAAGGAACCATCTCTTGAAGATTATCCATTATTTATGAACTTTCATGTTGTGTTTCCAAAATAATTACCAAGATTGTCTCCTAGATGTGAGTTCAATTTCTTGATCGATATCCTAACTAGTTTAAAACCATAGTATAAGGCACCATACAGGATGAGAACAATAGAGTTGATTGAATTGAAGACTTACATTTAATAAATTTTTCCAAAGGCATTGATTAGGCCAAGTGTGTCCCCATGGTGGGCTTGAGTTTTATTTGTCAAGAAGAAGGATAGTACTCTTCGATTTTGCATTGATTATAGAATGTTGAATAAGACAACTATCAAAAATGTATATGCTACTTCATATAGATGATATTTTCAATCAAATGTAGGGAGCAATGATATTTTTTAATATTGATCATAGATTAGGATAACATCAGATGAGGCTAAGGGATGAGTATATTTTTATGATAACATTTATAACTTGTTATGGGCATTACGAGTTCACAATATTACCAATTAGACAGACAAATGCTCTTGCAATTTTTCATGAATCTCATGAAACATGTATTTAGAGATTATATTGATCATTTAATTTTGGTTTTTATAGATTACATTCTTATATACTCTAATAAATAAGAGGATCACCTTTAACATCTGGAACTTGTTATAAAAACACAAGATGTAGGGCAAGTTTTCTAAACCTGCATTTTTCCAAGAGAGAGTACAATAATTGGGACATATTATCCCTTTAGATGGTATCTTAGTAGATATAATAAAGATAAGATCCATTATGGAATGGCCAACATCAAATAATATGCACAAGCTAAGAAGTTTCATGGGATTAAAAAGTTATTATAGGAAGTTCATTCTAAACTTTTCCAAGATGGCTAGTCCAATTACTTCTTTGCAATGTAAAAACCAAAGTTTTATCTGGTCAAAGAATTATGAAGTAGATTTTAAATAATTGAAAATAAGGATTACATTATCACCAGTGTTAAGAGTTCCTGACCCTAATGCTCAATTTTCAGTGCTCACACATAAGTTAGGGGTTGGACTAGGAAGAGTCCTTGTGTAGGATGGTGTAGTGGTAGCTTATGAATCATGGAAAATGGAGCCATATGAGGTGAATTATAATCCTCATGAACTATAACGTAATAAAATTACACATGATTTAAAAGTGTGGTAGAATTACTTTTTTATTATAAAAGTAGGAGAATAGGGTCCTAGGTCTTGTACAAATCTACCTCATGGGCAAAAAATTCTCAAACGAGACAGAAACAACACACTAATAGAGAACACACAACACTATAATAGAAAACATAATAAAAATTAAAGACCTATAACATAAAAAGGAATAGGGACTATCAATCATCCCATTTTTATCCAGGAATTCAACAACTCCTTTTCAATCACCAAGACTATCCACTCCAACATTTTTGATCTTATTGTAAAAGTCTTTCACCATAAGAAAAATTGAAGCTACATGAATAAGAGCTTTAGTAGCATAATATACCATAACCCTCCATTTTTTATTCATTTTTTCCATCTTTTTCTTGTTCACCTCAAGCTCTTCCATCATCTTGGTGCATAGTGAGAAGTTAATTTCCTTCTTTTGAGTACAGACTTCCACAGTGTCATCATCGATCTCCTTCGAGTAGGGTTCATTCATCTCAATAAATTAGTTCATACCTTATATCTCATGTTATAACTTAGAGGGCATTTCATAAACATATTTACCAAAGGAATCTTTAAAAAAATTAAAATCATCAAATATAATAATGCTTTAGGGGTTAGTGGAAGTGATCCCAACAATTTAGCTAGTTCTGTGATTACCAAACTACCCCCTTACCATCTTCCAACAATTTAGGGTCCAGGGTCAAAATATTTACTAAATCCATAATAAAAATATTTTCCATAATCCCATTTCTTACCTTATGAGGCCAAACACTAACCTCTTCTACATTAGCCTTCTAGTTTCTCTTAATGGAAGCCTTCTTAGGTCCTCAACTGGGAGTGATCGATTTACCACTGAGAGGAAAAGGGGAAAGGGAATGGGGGTCAGTAGAAGGGGTCCCTATTAGAGTGACACAATTAATATAATTAGGTAACCCCAACTAAATTTTGTGGGTCCCTAGGAATTTCTTGCCTTTACTTTTTTTAGGAGGAGATAAGTTGGTTGGGGGATCTTCGAACAAGCTCACTTTAATTGGATTAGGGGAATACAAGGCTAGATGGAAATGATAGAGTCTTAGAATAAGGTGTCGATGGATGGTAATGGGGTGAATTTTAAGGTTTTTGGACGAAATATCCTTAAACAACTTGATTTAATTCTCTAAGGAAGACAACAGAAAGAAAGGAAAGTTGATTTCCAACCTATGTCTAAATTGATTAAGTAAATCAAAATGATATTGGTATAAAACCTTATACCTACCTTCAAGGGTGAAGTATTTCATTATCATGAGATAATTTTATCCCCATGGAGCTAGAATCTTCTCCCTTTCAAATCTCTAATGAAGTTTCTCAGCCACGTCACTTTTTTTAAGACAATTGCCATATTCTTTGAATCTAGCACCTTGCTACATCAACTAATCTTGTTTCCTTTGGTGGGGATCTTGGTGGCTTTCCTTATTACTTCCTTTGAGACTTCAAAGCTAATACATCTTATGGATACCTTTTTAGAATCCTCCACGCAAGACTCTTAAAGCTAGTGAGATAAACTCTCATCATGCCCAATTAACCCTTCAAGGAAGGAGGCCACTTCTCCCTCTTGAATGATATGCTAGACAATAGGGTCTTGGAAAAATTACTCAATAGAAGATGGATTGATCTTAACAATATCTTCACCCATGTTAGAATATTGAGAGAAACTATACTCATGAAAGCATTTAATGCAAAGTCTAGAATACACAACTAAATTAATAAGTTTTTTTCAAATCTGTCTAAGGATATAAGGCCACAAAAGGCATAAAATCCTCACTTTGTAATGATTATGGAGATTTTTAGAACCTTTACCATGCTTAAAATTAGTCTTGGTAGTATCCCACAACCACCATCTTGTGCAATCATAGGGATCACAATAGCCAAGGCATGTGAGGAAGTGATTACTCATAATCCATCTAGCTCTACAAATGTCACTCCATTCTATCATTTTCCATCTCATACTCCTATTCATCCAACTAGCCATCCCATCATCTTGTTTGTCAGCCACATGTCTCTTCCTTTTCATTTTAGGCCAGACTATCATCTAGTCAACATGTCCCATTCTAAATAGCTTCCTCATCTATCTAGCCTTTTATGGACAAAAGAGATAGTGCAATCCAAATGTAATATAATATTTCATTCATAGCTTTGAATTTATAAGCATTGATATTTTCAACCAGAAGCTTGGAGAATGATATAAACACTTCTAAGGGGTTTTTATATTTATCCCTAAATATTCTATTATTATGTTCTTTCCAAAAGCTCTAGGTAAGGTGAGGGCGTGTTTTTAGCCATAGCTCCTTTAGTATAGGTAAATAAGGTCTAAAAGTGGGTATCTAAGTTTTGACCAAATCCTCCACCTTCTCATTAAATACCTAGTTCATGTTTAGTCTCTATATTGTGAGACTCCATACCTCCTGAGCAAAATTACAATGCATCATGATGTGGGTAGACATTTCCTCTTCCTCTCCATAAAGAATGCATCTGTTTGGTATTTGGAATCCTCTCTTCTTTAAATTATCCAAACTATTTGAGATCAATATGGATAACTTGGGACTCAAGTATATCTTCATACAACTCAATTTAAATGGTTATTAAAGATGTTGGCTTAAGTTCTTATCTGACTATGATTATGCTATCAACTATATCAAAGGAAATAAAAATAGATTAACTAATGCCCTTAGTCATAAAAGATACATAGAAGCCATAGATATTATGAGTACTCTCGGGGATCAAGTGATTGAATTCTTTCCAGGAGATTAATTCTATGATTAGGTTCAAAAAGCATTATCAAAGAATGCTCAAAACCCTTGCAATAAATGATTTATATTAGAGAGTGATGGTCTATTTCATTATAATAGAAGTATGTATGTGCCATATTGAGAGAATCTATGAAGCACAGTGCTAAATTATATACATAATTCCCTATATCCAAGACATCCAAGAGTAACCAATCTTATGGTATAACTTCAACCATTGTATTTTGGTAAGGTAATCAAGAAAGGTATAGTATATTATATGTGATGATGTCTAGAATATCAATGAGTGAAATATAAACATGTGCATCTTGTTGGTTTGTTATAGCTACATGATATAATGAAATAAAAGTGGCAAGTGATTAGTATGGACTTTATCTAAGTTTTGTTGATGTCATGAAATAAGCATGATATGTTATTGGTATTATTTGACAAACTAAAAAGGTGGGTCACTTTATACTAGGAAATTTGATAGATATTGCACCTAATATTGCATAGAGGTTTGTAAAAGAATTATATAGGTTATATGGATTCCAAGAGAACATCAATTTAGATCGTGATCCGAAGATGACTTATAGATTTTGGATAACTCTAAATTTATTTTTTTGTACAAACTAGATTTTTGCACTACATATCACCCAGAGACTGATGGACATACTGAGTGAGTTAGTCTGGTGTCAAAGGATCTTCTTCATCTTTATTTCATGGATCAATAATACAAGTGGGAAGATTATATTACATTGGTTGATTTTTATTACAATAAATTGTTAACCCATACCAATCAACATTGAATATGAAACCATTTGAGGTACTATATAGAATATGGTGTAGTACACCAATTAGTTGGGATAGGTTGGAGAATAGGGTAGTCTTTAGACATGAGAATATTTTAGAAATAGAAGAGTAAATTAGATTAATTAGGTAGAGATTGGTTGAGGCTAATGGTAGGAAAAAGAGTTATGTTGATCTGAAGAGGATATATAGACAATTTTTAGTAGAGAATAAAGTGTTCTTATGGGTTAAACCATAGAAGAGATTGATTAAATTTGAAAAGTCAACAAAACTAACACCAAGATTTTTGGGACCATTCAAGGTGATATAAATGATCAATATTTTAACATATAGTATTTTATTTCCACCAACCCTACCTCTATTACATAATGTCTTGCATGTTTCTTATCTTAAAAAGTATATAGCTTATCCTACATATGTGTTAGATTCAAATGCTTTGTAGGTTCTAGATCCGAGGGTGGTCATGGTAGAACCAATCAGAGTAATTGATACTTGTAAACTATTTTTACATAATAGGGATATGTCACAGTTCAAGTTCCTATGGGACCAATACACTAAGGATATTGCTAATAGGAGGATAATGATGAGTTCTACATGCGATTTATACATTTATTTGCCTAATTTGATACTTCATATTAGGTTATTTTTCTATTGAGAAATATTTTTAATTCATAAATTATGTTGTAATAAGAGTCATCTGGGATGATGACTAGTTTTAGGGGGGAGGATGTTACATCCTAATTTATCACTAAGCAAACTTACTCAATTATCCATAGATATTTGTAGTTAACAATTTGATTTGATTATTTTTTGCTAAGCTTTGAGATATATGTTGTTATGGGACAATTGGATAGTGCTTAGGTTACATGATTGCATTGCCATGAGTTGGTTATCATGTATAGTTTTATAGCATGATCATGTTAATTTGTTATTTACATTATATTTTATGATGTATGTATATCATGTTGTTATTGTCTAACTAACTACTTATTATGAGTTTGATTCAGGATAAATCAACCCTTAGAGCACGATGGAGGGAGAGCATCATCAGGGAGGGTGATGTATATGGAGATGTTAGAGGATGATAGAAACTAGTTAAAACCCTACATAAACCATATTAGTAAATCATGTTAGATGCATAGTGAAATGGTTAACATAGTATGTTTTGATGTTGTTTGCATTAGATAGGTGTTACACATGGTTGATAGCATAGTTTAAATGGTTATTTAGAAGCTATCTTGCATGATTTATGTGTATGTCTATTAATGTTTTGTGATTTTTGTAATTCAATAAAACTTGGATTTATCGACTAATGAATTTACCATTAAATTGTTATGACATTTGAAGTGTTAATTTAATTAGTGAGTATAAAAATTATTGTAATTAGTAATAACATAAATAAAATATAAGAATTTATTATTAAGAGGAAAAAATAGGAAAAGGAGAAGACATTCTTAAAATAAATAAAATGCAAGAAAATTAAAAAATAAAAAATAAATAAAGAGAAATGGAAAGATTTAAATTTAGGAAAAGCAAAAAGAAAAATGTTAATAAAAAATTTCAAAAAATAAAGAAAAACATAAAAATAAAAAAAGGTAAAAGATAT
>JARHVA010008231.1:87500-110000 GCA_037957365.1 Torreya grandis | reverse complement strand
ATAGTTTTCTATCAAAAACTACCCAATATTAGATAGTTGGGGATGAACCAATCCTCTCCTTTTATTCTTGCATAACCTATCTACCCTTGTGAGTAATTAATAAGAAATTTCTTGTTCATCTAGCTTATCAAGCACTATAATAGGAAACACTTATCTCTTGTTGATTTACATTTATTTCAATGATGTAATGCTTATAAAAGATTAATATATCTCAATCTATTGTGTATGTTTTAGAATACCTTATGGTTTAATTCAATTCTACTAGGATAATTATGTGGCTACCACCTTTAGTCTACAAATAGACCCTGTTGTAGGGATAATAGTACTTTTTATAGTGATATAATCTATCTAAAGTTTCTTCTTGTTATTATGATGAAAATTTCTTTAATCTTGCCAATTATTGCCCAAACATGAACAAATAGATAAATATTTATAACTAGTCATAATCTAAGGTGATTTATGTCAAAAAAATTCAAAAAGAAAGTAGGGTAGACCAAGGAAGAAGATTTGAATTTGAAATAATAAATAATGACATATTTCTTTTAGTTTTTTCTAATAATACTACAAATAAAATTAACATTCACGTGATTATAGTGTTGAACTCAAAATATCATAAATGCAATGGCGATTCTAGATAAATAAAATGCATATATTTAATAGGTACACTTTAAAATACCTACCTACAATGAATTTTCTTAAGCAAGTTTATTTGTAGAATAGAAGGAAAATAAAGCATAGACAAACAAATTTTGTTAGAATGGAGGAAAGCACAAACTAGCAATATGCATTCAAAATACTACTTTCAGACTTAACCATTAGAAAAATGAAACCATCTATCATTTACAAAGGTTTGAGAAATAAGAAAATATGAAAGAAATGAAATAGATAACAAATTCTAAGAATTCCTCTTTGTATTTACATTAATTTCACAAAAAATTTATTCTAAATTACAAATGAAGGGCACAACCCCTATATATAGGATTATTTCATGGCTAAAATGGTTACATTTGTTAGAAAGGAACCAAATATATGACATATATCATTGGATGTAAGTCCCTTATGTTATAAAAACTAAATAATATTCCTTATTAAAAAATAAAATATTTTATGATATACTGGGTGGAACATAAAACACAACACTCATCAAAGAAAAGAAGCTTGACAAATGATTATCTCATTCCTAAGGTGTTAGGCTGACATCTTACTATTATGGACAATGATGAAGCTCCCAGTGTAGATGAATAATAATAAATTCCAAGAGGGTTAAAAGAGTAATAAGATCTTGTAGTGACCATCTATAGCTTAATACTTGCCTGCTTTTATCTATCTTTTCCATGCCTTAGAGCATTTCTAGTAATCATTGTCAATAAGTTTTAAATATATAATGGGTTCTTTTATCAATTTGAGGGTGAGACCTAACATTGCATCATGCTTGTTCAAGACAAGTCCTACAACCTCATTTATCACAAACATCTTTTCCTATAGCCTCCTTTGACATTAAATCATGCTTATTCAAGAGAGATCCTATCATAGATAGAAGTGGAACCCATTTCTCATCTACATGACTAGTGTCTTCAGTCCCAAGAAACCAATTCATCCTATCCATTCTCATTTGTACTCCTTTTTTGAATTAGGTGATGGGTATTTGGTTGATTTTGTTCTTGAATATAAACTTTTCTTTGTTCTTAGCCTAATCTCTCAAAAAATCCTTGATATCATGTGTTTGGAGCTATCGAGTCACAAGTTATTGATTGTATGAAATAGTAAAAGGCAACAAACTATACATAAATATACTTTGTTAGCATAGTAGGAAACACAAAATAATATGATGCATTGAAGACACTACTATCATACTTAACCATTAGAAAAATGAATCTATCTATCACTATTAAAGCTTGAGAAACACGAAAATATGAAATTAATGAAATGGTGTACAAATTACAAGAATTCCTCTCTATATTTGAATTAATACCAAAAAAGTTCTATTTTTTAAATAATTGAGTGAAAAGACCCCTATATATAATCCTTTTTCATGCCTGAGATGATTACATTAGTTACAATAAAACAAAATACATGACATCTATCAATGCACAAAGTCCCTCATGTCCTAAAAACAAAAAAATATTCCTATTCAAATCAGGGAATATTTTACAATATATTGAGGGGAATTAAAACATGGAATTCATCAAAAGAAATCATGACAAGTTATCTTACTCCTAAGGTGCCAAGCTGAGATCTTACTAGTGTGGATGATGATGAATCTTCCAATGTATTAGAGGATGAATATGAAGCCATGGGAACTGAAAGGGGAGTGCTTCCTAATGCAGTCAAAGAAGAAGATATTCCAAGAAGGGATGAAGAGGAAGAAGTTCCTATGGTGACCATCTATGGCCTACTAATTTCCTACTTTTTAGCTTCTATCTATCCCCTCCATACCTCAGAGCATCTCTTGTAATCACTTTCAATCAAATTTAATTCAATAATAGGTTCCTTCAACAATTGTATGGTGAGCCATGTCATTGTATCATGTTTTCTCAAGAGAGGTTCTACAGCCTCATTTATTGCCACAAATTTTTCTATTATCTAATTGGTAGATGTTGCCATGTCTACCATCTCAGACCTAAAAGTCACTCCTATAGCCATGGTCTATTTCCTAAAATTGATAATAAAACTTTGTAACTGTTCTATGAAAGCATCCTTACTAACAATAGAACCATCCTTATTAGCAAAGTACATGATCTTAACTTATTTAATCAGAGTTATGACTCTATCACCTGACCGAGTGAGATATTGGCCCATGGATCTCATTTCATCAATACACAAGTTCAGAGATTTCCTTATTCTAATTATGTAGGATTGAGTAATGCTCAAGTCCTCTAATGGTATCAAGTTTAAGAATTCAAACATTTTCACCCTTATCAACTTTACCATGTTGATGACCTTGTTATCATACATCCCATATGCACCTTCTACTTTGAGATTCCTATTGTAGACCTCATCCCCTTTTATTTTGTACTAGTCTAAAGTATTTAGTGTAGAAAACATTACATCCATAACCCATTCCACCTTGGTTATGGTATCTTATAACAATGTGGCTTTGTGTTATTGTTATAAATTAATTTATCTATGTTGAATTCCTTTTACTAATTTTACACCCACATCACCATATGACTTTAGAGCCAAGAGGGGGTCCTCTTCATTATGTTTCTATTGGTGAGGCCTAGATCATTTATTCTTGGTCAACTCAAACATGGTTTCTTTAGACTCATATAAAATTGTGTTATCTAGCTGAGTGACCTTCCTCTAGGTCAGTATCTTCATTACCTCGAACTTCTTATCAAATTCCAGTGAGGCATGTGAAGGGTCCACTATAGCTGAATCTTGGTTCTCTATTGTAGCCAATGTATTTATTTTATCTATGATTTATCAAAAATTTCCCCTTAAGGCTGAGTGAATGGAGGCAAATTCTAAGTTGGCGTCAGTCTATGGAAGGCACATGTCTAGGAAATAATTGTTGAAGTGACTAGGATAAATGTAAAACTAGGGATGAGGTGGGAAGTGTCGATCCCAAAGATGAAGAAGAACTAGTTCTATATGAATACCTAGTTGGGAATAAAGAAACTTAATAGATGACAATAGTGGGACTTTTTTGAGGTAGTTGGGGACCTAACATAGACATAGGTTTATGCATAGGATTGGGGAGAATTGGAGGTATATTATCCATTACATAAAATTTTGAAGTGTTTTTTACCATAAAAGGATTTACATGGGGTAAGGGCACAATCAAGAGCCTAATTATAGGTCTAGTGAGGGGTTTATAGGCAAAGAGGTTCATACGATTTAGTGTTTAAGTATGATAAAATATACCTAAGGGATGGTTATGTAATATTAATTGAGGTAAATAAATAAATTCTTGGTTATAAGTACCTGGTTCCTCCTTGATAAGAAGTGAGGGAGGTAATCTTGGTGTAAAAACTACAGGTGTTATAGTAGGTGGTGATAATTCCTTGACTAAAGATGAATGGTGTATTATAGAAGGTATTTCCTATACTGAGGCAACATCTTGTTCCTAATATGGGATGTTAGATGTTTATCCTAAAATAAAATCTTGCTTAGTGTGCTTCTTAATCTCAGCTCCTCCCTTATCCAAAGTAAAAGACAATGCCTGCAATATCCTCTAGCTAAGCTGATGGTTAGTTGGTATTTCCTCCTGAACACTATTAACATGAACCTTGGATATAGATGCACATTATTGAGCATCTTTAGGTTCAAAAAATTCATATAAACCTGCATCTTCTAACCTCTACATAACCTATGGTATGTTGTTTGCCTTCAATCTCTTCTTCACCTCTATGCCATTGGTTGCATTGATGTAGAACTTGTCTTCATATTTAAGATTATGATAGTAGGTGATGCTTAGGGATTCCATATGCTTGATGTAATGTTTAAATGTTATATACTTAGGATCCCATTTCATATTTCCATCTCTTTCTAATTCAAAGGTGGACCTTTGCTTGGTACTAATGATGATTGAGTTTCAGTATTCAATTTTGAATTAGCCAATGCTAGATAGTTGAGGATGAACCAATCCTCTTTTCTTATTCTTGCATATTTCATTCAACCCTTGTGAGTAATTAAAAGGCATTCTCTTTCTTAAAAAAGTTGTCTATCACTTATGTGGGCAACTTGAAGGGATATTTCTTAATTCAAACTATCCTTATCATTTTGTAATTTGGGTAATAACAATAGGCTCCAAGGGTAATCAGTATTTATCTAATTTCCTCTGATAGTATGGGAATGGGCCTCTCATAGATGGAATTTTACATAATTGGATAGAAGTAATCATCCATTTCCTTCATATATAACATGTATTTGTACACTTTTACCATTGAGAAGGTATGAGGCATGGTCCATTTAAGCTTGGGATCCCAATTGGTGAACTATGGGAAATTTTGGGTGGCACAAATAACATCCACTAGGTAGGACATCATATAAAAAATATCCCCTTAGTGTCCCATGACCTTCCTAATCTATGATACCAAGTTACAGGATATTATCTCTCCTAAAGGGGGAGTCTTTACATAATCTATTATCATCGATAGAAGTGGAACCCACTTCTCTTCTATAAGGCCTCTATCTTTAGCCCCATGCAACTGATTCATCATTTCCATCCCCATTATTACTCCTTTCTTGAATTGGGTAATGAGAATCTAGTTTATTTTGGATTTGTATATAAATTTTATCTTATTTTCATCCAAATTTCTCAAAACCTACCTGATGTCATAAGTTCGGAGACATTAGGTCACTATTTCCTAGTTATATATAATATGTAGTTTGGGTAAGTCATAATCATCCTAAAAGGATATCCTAACTATGAAATCAATTTCTTGACCTAAATTCAAATACATAATCATGTTATTAACACCTAGACTAAATAAACATTTTGTACACTTAGTCTACACAAGGGAGTACCTCTAAATTATATGTGACCTTGTGTAACCCTACAAATTTGAGAGCTAAAATATGCAACCTATCTTCTTGGTGTCCCAGAACATGATGTTAATTATATAGGAGTAGAGGAATGGTACTTATTCCTTCTTGCTAGCTCTAGATGTTCCATCTTCAGCCATATTTTCAATTTTTGATTGAAGATCTTGTGGATTCATTTAATGTTGATTGAATGAAAATAATTCCTTAGAAACACTCATAACATACTTCATAGTTATTACTAGATAATAATTGAATGAACCTATTGATTTGAGGGTGAAGGAATGCATATATGTTAAGCTTTAAACTTTAAATTCAGAATTTAGACTAAAAGATATGAGTCATAAATGGAAAGTATATTCAACTCAATTTCACTTAAATATTGTGTGGCTCTTTAGTTTTACTTTAATGTCTTTGAAAATTAACTTTGAATAACTAGCCAATCATTGCCTTCATTTTGTCCACATGGCTTAGTATCATAGGCTTGACCTTTTTAGTGAAGTGACTTGGAATTCTAACCATAAATAAATCCACATTAGAATTTAATTCATACTTTAAAATGGTAATTTATGGATAACTGGGTGACACCTAGGTGCCATACCTGACACGTATTCAAAACTTGGTGCCTTTTCATGCACTTTTAGCCTTATATTTTGAGTATTAAACTATTCAGGTGGATTGCATGATACCCTACCGGGGGTCATTTTTTGATTGAATCACTCTTATCTAAATTTTATGTATCTTAAAACATTTAATATTTGGGTTGATGTGACCTTAGAACCTCCACTAGTTTTCCAAGTAAAAATCTTTGATTGTCTTGGTTCTTCACATGGCTTTATTATATGAAACATTCAATGGACCCAAATATTGTGACACTTTGTGAAGTGTCATCTTTTGATTGGGTTACTCTTCTTTGGGTTTAATGGTTTCTTTTGATCACATTATTACCATGAGGTAGGTGTCGACATGTCATCAATGCATTACTTTTAATTGATGGATGGTTTCCACATCACTTCTAGTTACACAAGATTCAATGACTTAGTGACAAGTGTCATCTTATCATGCAATCATAGTATTGTTTGAAATTGATCATTGTATATTAGTTATGGGTAGTGTGAAGGCTGAAATAGAGTGTCAAGTGGCATGATGTCATAGGATCATTTTATCCTAGGAATTTTTAGAAAGTAATCAAGGTCTCAGATGGATATGATTAGATGCCATGTGGCATACTTTGATTGGGTTATAACTCCTTTATGGGCTAAAACACAGTGTGATTGAATTACAAGTGGCACATTCCCATTGGTTTTCTAGTTTGCGTACTTTTTAACTCTTCTTTAGACTTGAAATGCCATGAATGGGTGCCATGTGGCATGATGTGATAGGATCACAAGGTTTCAAGACTTTAGAAAATAATAGGAGCATTGTAAGTATTTAACTGGGTAGACTTTCATTGGGTCACTAGGTTTTGAGAATTTTTAAAGGCTAAAAGATGCATGATAAATCTCAAAACATTATGTGGATGAGTGACCAATGTATTTGACACCATTGAATGTCAATTGAAATTGAGTTAGCACTGGGTTCTTATACAAAGTAAAAAGTGTGAAAGTTAGTAAATTAAGTGATAAAAAAGGGCCAAGTCTAAATTCCTAAACTTTGAGTATGGAATCTGACTTGGAGCATAGTCTAAAACTTTTAAAATCAAGGTACGTCATAATATTGAATAAAATTTTTGACATAGCTAAATTAATACCATGATTACAAAAATTTAATTAATCCACTTTGATTGAATAATCTATTTACTCATTGAATCCATTATACAACTTAATAAGACTAGGCATGTTTAGACTTAAGGTATCTACTAGGATATTCCTTCAAGGGATTTGTAATACCTACATGGGTAACTTGAAGGGATCTCCTAGGAGATACCTTGAAGGATAAATCCACTATTTTGCATCTTTGAAAGGTATCCCATAGGAGATCCCTTAAAGGTATTACAAGGACCTTTAAAATATCACTTATTAGTGCCTTCCATGTAAATTAAAATGCCATTGGTGCATGTTGAAGGCATTTCTTACAAGATACCTTTAATGTCCCCTTGAATGTATGACAACACCTTTTTAGGTATCTATTAAGAGATTCCTTCAATGATCTTATAATTCCTTCAAGTTACCCATGAAGGAATTGTAATGTGCGTTAAGGAATCTCATAGCAGATATCTCAAAGGGCATTGCCATACATTCAATGGGACATTAAAGGTATCTCCTAGGAGACCTTATACATAATAATTAATGTATTGATAACTATCTTCTTTTATTAAAACACCTTTTTACTCATTGAATCCCTTATACACATCAATAAGGTTGGCAAGTTAAACCTTGAGGTATTTACTAGGAGACTCCTTTAAGAGCCTTATAATACATTCACCGGTAACTTGAAGGTATCTCCTAGGAAATACCTTGAGGGATAAATCCACATTTGTGCATGTTTGAAAGGTATCTCCTATGAGATAATGTTAACTAAAATTTTTTCAACCTATTTTAAAATTTTATGAACCTTAAAAATTATGTCATCTTGCTAAAATACCTGGCGGGGGTCAGTGACTCAAAATATTATGCTCTTATTATAGCTTTTAATTTTGTATGATTAGATTAAATATGGATATTGAAGTGTTTGTCATTTTAATTACTTTTTAATTCCATATCAATATTTGATTCCCAATATGGCTTGCATCTATATGGATATATCATGATATAGCTAAAGCACTCATAAAAATCATCATTTTCTACCCTGCCCATAACATGATTTCTTTCTAGTTGGTAACCATTACCAGTTTCAACATTTCAATATCTTCCATTAAATTCACACATCACCCATGTGAATCAAAAAATTATTTAATGGAGGGAAAAAATTATACATTTAAAATTTAAAAATAAAGTATAAATGATAAGTTGTTTCAGGTGATTCTGGTTATCTACTTCAACAAGAATATTGTTGTCATAGTTGTCTCTATTTGGCATATTAAATAACAAGGTAAATCAATTTGGTAGATTATTATTCAATTTGTATTCATGAGCTTGGAAAATATTGTAATCTTCTTCATATTTATAATTTAGCATCTATAAAAAATGCCATCACATAAAGCAATGGTATCGTTATACATTTGGTACAACAAGATTATAATAACTTCATTTTATATAATCTTTGGATTTGCTTCTGTTTGCTAATAAAATAATTGACAAAAGTCTTATAAATATGCCTCAACAAAATAATGGAAAGCATAAATATAAGTTTATAATATAAGTTGTAAAATAAAATATAACTTGTATGGATAAGGTTCTAAACACGTGGTATTATTGAGTAATGGGCTCTTTTTGATTAAAAGGATAAACATTAATTTCAATATAAATATTTTGGAATTAGATAATTCTCAAGAAATGTGGACATGATCCATAAGTGAAAGTAATGTCAAGACATAAATATTCCCACCTT
Organism: Torreya grandis; assembly: GCA_037957365.1. Lineage (NCBI taxonomy): Eukaryota > Viridiplantae > Streptophyta > Pinopsida > Cupressales > Taxaceae > Torreya > Torreya grandis. The sequence continues at coordinate 101,024 of JARHVA010008231.1, read as the reverse complement.
ATTATTTTGTTACATTACCAAGGTGACACCAAGGCACATTTGTGCCAAAGTGAATAACATAAAAAGAGGGGTATACACATTTTATGTGGAGACAATAGCATTTAATATTTTTTAATGTGATTTTGGATGTTGTTATTTCATAGTTATTTTCTTATTCAAGACATTTAGTTCATTATAAAATTAGAGAAGAATGTGGGTTATGCTTTGGTTAAATTTGGAAGTCTGTTATGTTTGGCCAAGCTTTTTGGGTAACATGTATGAGTAGGTATGTGTGGGTAGCCTAGATTAATTTTGGTACTGTCTCTCCTTAGGAGGTTAAACAAGAAATAAATATCCTTGGTTTTAGTCTTCATCTCATTCATGGTTTTAATGCAGATGATAATGAAGCTTGGAAACACATCTTTTCTAAATTTTTAATAAATTTGTAGAGGTAGTTTAGCAGTGTGGACATGATTAAATTGTGTGAGGATTTTATTTTTTCTACTAGAGCATAATTTTTGTGAAAGGTGAGTTTTCTTAAACATAAAACTCACTTAAATGGTGTAATTTTTCTTTGTGTTTTCAAAATTATGTCATGTAATGAAGATATAGATTGGGTTCGGTAAAAGCCTTGATTTTTCCACATTTTTATAAGTTTATTCATGCAAAATGGATGAGATACATTTGGGATTTTATTGGGTTTATCTCCATTTGTTTATTTTCCCCTCTTTCAGTCCATTTTTGAGATAATGCTGAGATTTTTAACCTATGATAGTAGACTATTTGGGTTTTGCCAAATTTTGAATTACGTATTTGAGAGTTTTATTTTTAAGTAGTATTTTATCATTGCATTGTTTAATATTACTTGAATTCATTAAAATTTACATGTTTAAATGAATTTATTACACACTGGTTTCAACTTAGTGTTGATATTTTGCTCAAAATGTTTGTATAAACATGGGGTTTTCATAGAAAAAATTAAAGCAAACTTCATGGTTATTTGAGATAAAAATATATATTTGCTGGTGAGTGTTTTCATTTCAAAACCTAATGGTTTTGATTATAAAACTTAACAATTTGTTTTCTTAAACAAATTTCCATTCAAGATTTGTAATTGATAAATCTAGTGACATGACTATGATATATTATTCTCACCAAATAGTAAATGTTATGCATGTTGAAAGCATTTTAATTTTGACAGAGTAGACGTATTTGTAGTCAAGAAATGATATTGGTTGGTTTGATTTATGTGATATTATAGAATGGTTTACTACAACCTTGATTTCATTAGTAAATGACTATTTGTTGAATTTATTTCATGGCATAATATATGGACAATATTTAGCATGATTGGTCAAGTTAATTGTGTAAAATATAGAGAATAATGTTTCATTTTCTATAGTGCATTTTCAAAATTATTTTACTTTTGTGAGACCCGATTTAATAGATTTGGTTACTTGGTGTAGATTGTCAAAATTCAATGGAGCTGAGCATTCATAGAGGACATCTAGATTGATTTTTCTTATTTTGATCATTTTAAAATCAATTATTTCAATAAAATTTGCTATTTAAGCATGCAGATGAAATTATCATTAGATATTTTAGTTATGATGAGGCATAATATCTAACGTAATTTATCTTTGATTTTAGTTGAATAGATTCAATATTCTATCAAGTAATAAAAGCATATATGGTCTAGTTATATTTATTTTAATCATGTCATTATGGATTGATATTTTAAAATTAGTTTATAAGAGTCATTTCATAGTGGGTCCCCACCCAAGTGTTTGTTAGGTCTTTTAAAATAAAATATTTAAAAATATTACTATTAATGTTCACTTATAGCTTATATCTTTATTTTATAAAGTTGACTTAACTTTATTTTATAAAGTTCCTTGTCTAAATTTTAAATTATATGTTTAAACAAAATTTAGTTGTTGAACCAACTAACTACTTGGAGAAGATTATAAAGGCAAATCAACGTTATTATGAAAAAAAGAGGAACTATTATAGGTAAACATGATAAATCTCGCTTTCATTTGTGTTTACTCTCTGAGAACAAGTCTCTGAGATGATAATTTTTTGTAGAAGATCAACACTCACTCAATTTGATAACATAGCCCTATCTTATTTATTATAGGTATATCTAAGTTTATTTTAAATTATTTTATGATTATTTAGTTAATATATAGGAAATTTAATGATTTGATGAATACAGATTTGCATAAATATATGTCAAAATCTAACTATCACCTGAATATTGATTAACACATCATGTTTTGTGTGATAGAAGTTGAACATTTAGACATGTTGCAATATCTCTTTTCAAAATATGTAATTCATTTTATTTCATTTACTAATAAAATCATTTCCTATTTTGGTTTCTCAATCATCTCTTATTATCTTATTTGGCTTAGCACCTCCTCTATGTATTATATCTTTTAGTATAATGTTTCTTTCTTTCTTTATTTTTTGTTGTTTAGTTAGTCATTTTTATTTGTCTATTATTTTTTTCTCTCTCTTTGGATTTCTTCATCTCTTTTTACTGGCAACAACTTAATTTTATTTTGGAGAAGTGTTTATGACATTAAAAGATGAAACATCATTTTGAGACTTAAAGTATGTACATAATTATAAACATAGCCTTATTTTGATTCACATTTTGTTTCCTGTCACCTATCTTAATTAAATTTCTTTATATTTTGGATTTATCTTTGATTATTGCGTAGGGAATATTACTGCAAGAGTATAGGACATTACTTGAAATATATATTTATTGAAACAGGTTTCTTCTCTTTAAGAGATTATCTAATTAATATATTTTCTCTATTGTGAAGGAATAAATTATAGTTTATTATCTAAACTAGTTCATAATTTGGTGGATTTATGATTAATATGCTGCATTTAATGACTTATTAACAACATTCAGTTTATATTTTATATCGTTAAACCCATGCACATCTTTAATATTTATGAGTTATGATTTAGAGATATTTGAATACATGTTTATTAATGAATTTTTTATCCAAGACCATCTTATTTTTGGAAACACTTCATCCATTTATTGCTAATTTAAATTAAAATAATTTCTCTTAAGAAAGATATTATTTTACTAGAACTTGGTGAATTATGTAACCATTGTAACTCGACTTTTAAAAACCCATTATGTGCCTCATACTAATTTTTCAATCATAGGAATCTCATGATTAAATTGGTATGATTCCATCTTAACCTTTGTAATAGGCAAAAGGGGTGATTCATTAACACGAAAATTTTAGCATCAACAAATTTGGTAACTCTATTGGGGATCATATTTAATTATTTCATGAATTATTTCATTTTAATTTTCTAACAATATTTGATTGCCAATTTATACTAATGTTTCCTTCAATATCTACTAGTTGTTTGGGTTTTGATTCTTGTTTAAGTGACCTTATTCATATAGCATATTTTCTTGGCTTTGATTTTGATGACCTTTTTCAAGAATGGCATCTTCTCACTGACACTGTTTAAAATAACATCCACCCTGATCTAGAAACTTAGCTCAATTCAATCTAGTATGAAGGTAAGTCCCTTGAAATATTTTCTCAATGTTATTTTCTAGACTATATTGAAATCCTTTTTTGATGTAGGATTGAAATAAACCTTGCTCTTATTTTATGAATGAAATTTTTACCAAATATTTATAGACATGCTACTCTACAACAAAAACTAGCATAATGCACTTCTTGTAATCTCATAAATCAAATTTAGACCCTCATTCAACAAATGAGAATGTTTCTTATCCTCTTAAACTTAATGATCTCAGTCAATAATGTGTTATCATTTATTCATTGGTCAAAAATAAATTTTAAATGAATCTAGCAACTTGGTATACATTATCTTGCGATAAAAATAAAGCCATTGGTGAGTATCTAGTATGGTTCTTGTCTAAATACCAAGATTTCCACCTTCTTTCAAACCTAGCCAAGAATTGTTTTATAGTATTTAGATGAATCATCTACATAATAAACAGAAAAATATTGATAAGAATACTAGACTCGTAGATTTTCAAATAGTTTTACAATTTAACCATATATAAAAGCAAAGTAAAATTTTCTACTAGATTTGTTCCTTAAACCATGACCTGTTCAAATGCAAACAAAATCTAAGTTAATGGTTGAATTTGAAGAAAAATTATCTATTGATTATACTATTTTCTTAGCTTATAACACAATCATCATTTCTCATGATGAATATTCTATTCATCTACAATCAAATCAAGAATTAGAATTTCCCCTAATCATGATGTTATCTCAGTTGAACCTATCATTACTCCTTTCAGTCAATCATAGAATAAAAGTAATAGTTCTAATTTTTATCTCTCAATACATGAGAATACTTTAATGTCCCTTTTGAGTCTTAAAAATTATTAGCTGCTCAAAATTTGTTTTATTTTATAATAATCTTCTAAAATCACCATTATCTGATTCCTCATAAGTGGTTGTCTTCTTTTTTATGATTTCATGGTGTAACATGTAGGAAATTATCCAAGTTCTAAAGAAGATATTTATGATTTTAATAAGGATAAATAAATCAAAGGTTATGAAGCTCCTAATTTATTTTATTTTTTAGAAATGAACATACTTGATTCCATAAAGCACAATGTTTTTGATACTTTTACTTTTCTAGACATTCAGATGGATTATAACATGATAAATTCTGAATATGAAATTTTTTTGTTTACTGGACATGAATATGAATTTGATAATTATTTATTATAATTGGAACAAAATTCTGTTCCTATAAGCATGTCTAAATTAGAAATAATAGATTGCAATCGATATGGTGAAGTTTTAAATTTTTAGAATTTTGCATTTTAATCTTTTTTGTTTAATTTTTTGATAGAACTCATAATCATGCTTATGATATTGGTGATTTTTTTGTATGTAAAAATTATAAAAAAGGACTAAAAATGATAACCAAGATTTTCAAAGTGTACAAAATTAATTCTTCATCAAAAAAATTGTGTTTAATGATGAGATGATTATTAATGAATTTCTTAATACACTAAATCAGGATGAAAGAGTATTTTCAACTTCAGAGGAAAGATTTAATTGTGGAATATAAAGTTTCATTTGAGTATTTAGGTTTTGAATCTGATTTTTATATTTAATTTTTTTCTTATTTTCCTTTTGATAACAATATACAAATTTTTCCAAACCCTATTGATCACATACGTTCTGATTTTCTTTTTCAAGAATCAAGAGAGAGGCAATAAGTGAGAGATCCTTTCTTTTTACTTTAGTTTGCTTTATAATGATCTTATTACTATATTGTATAGTATTTTTTTTTATATGTCTTATTTCATATGATGTTAGCCAAAATCCTTTGGAACATGATAAAATGTTTCATTTTTTTTTGTTATTATGATTTCTCATATATTTTGCATTTTGTGGTTTTTACATTAAATTTTTGTTGTCCTTTAGGATATTTTACATTGGAAGATTTTTGATAATAGATAACTTCCTTTCTTATCATAGATATACATAATTCTATTTTTTAGGACAGTTTTAATTTTGCTTATTTTGGCTTGTTAGTTGCTTTATGTTGTTTTCATTTATGTTGATTGCAAATATTAGATTCTAGTCACCTCTGAAGCCTTCATTAGTATTAAATCTAATCATAAATTCTTGTATTTATGAATGAAATTTTTATTTAATCAAAGGTTAATTTATTTATTTAACTAAATAATCATTTGATAAATGAATTGAATCGAGTAACTAGTTAGGTGAAAGATGCTTACTTTTAGATTCTATGATTTTAGACTGATGTAACATGATTCATCCAACCCACATTTCTAAGTTTAATTATTCCTATTCTTAATACCATGTTAATCCAAATAATTCAATATTTTCTATGAATATATATTCCAAGGAGTTTACATAATGATTTAGGAAACAATTTACCTGGATTGTACTCCCAAACTACTCCTTTTTACTAATTTTATGTTGCAGCCCAATCTTGTAAGCAAAATTGCTAGCAAGGTCGTTAGTGTTAACTAAAAATTTCACACCCTATTTTAAAAAATTTTAAACATAAAAAATTATGTCATCTTGTTGAAATACCTAGTGTGGGCCAATGACTCAAAATATTCTGGTCTTATTATAGCTTTTCATTTTGTGCAATTACATTAAATATGGATATTGAAGTGGCTATCATTTTCATTATTTTATCATTCTACAATAAGTTGTTTCAGGTGATTCTGGTTATTGACTTCAATGAAAATATTGTTTTCATAGTTGTCTCTATTTGGCATATTGAATAACATGGTAAATTAGGTTGGTAGATTATTGTTCAATTATCTTTCATGAGATTGGCAAATATTGTAATCATCCTGGTATTCAAAATTCAGCATCTATGAAACATGTCATCACATAAAGTAGTGGCATCATTATACATTACATATAATAGGATTATAATAAGTTAATTTTATATAATCTTTAGATCTAGTTCTATTTTCCAATAAAATAATTGACCAAAGTCTTAGAAATATGCCTTGACAAAATGATGGAAATAATCAATATAAATTTATAATATAAGTTTTAAAATAAAATATAACTTATATGGATAAGCTTCCAAATATGTGATATTGTTGAGTAATGGGCTCTTTTTTATTAAAAAGATAAACATTAAATTCTATCTACATATCATGGCATGAGCTCATTATCAATGGATGTGGACATGATGTGTAATTGGAAGTAATGTCAAGACAACATTTTCCCCTTATTATTCTATTACATTACCAAGGTGACACCAAGGCACATTTATGCCAAAGTGAATAACATACAAAGAGAGGTATACATTTTTTAAGTGGAGGCAATAACATTTAATAGTTTTTAATGTGATTTTGGAATTTTTTTTTTGTGTGGTTATTTTCTTATTTGGGACATTTAGTTCATTAGCAAATTAGAGAAGATTGTGGGTTATGATTTGGTTAAATCCGTAAGTCTGCTATGTTTGGCCAATATTTTTAGGTGGCATGTATGATTAAGTATGTGTATTAAACATATATTAATTTTGGTACTCTCTCTCCATTGGAGGTTACACAAGAAATAAATCTCCTTCCTAGTTTTTGTCATCATCTCCTTCACAATTTTAGTGTAGATGGTAATCAAGCTTGGAAATGTATTTTTTTCAAAATTTTCAATGAATTTGTTGAGGTAGCTTAACATTGTGGACATGATGAACTTGTGTGAGGATTTTCTTTAGTCTGCTGGAGCATAAATTTTGTGAAAGGTGAGTTTTCTTAAATAGAAAACTCACTCAAATGGTTTATTTTTTCTTAGTGTTAGAATTTTGTCATGTAATGAAGATATAGATTGGGTTTGATAAAAGCCTTGATTTATCCACATTTTTATTAGTTTATTCATGGAAAATGGATGAGATAAATTTGAGGTTTTATTGGGTTCAATGCCATTTGTTTATTTTCCCCTCTTTGAGTCTGATTTTTAGATAATGCTAAGATTTTTAACCTATGACAATGGATTGTTTGGGTTTTTCTAAATTTTGATTTGGGTGTTTGAGAGTTTTATTTTTGAGTAATATTTTATCATGCCATGGTTTAATGTATCTTGAATTAATTAAATTTTTCATGCCAAAATGAATTTCTTACCTATTGGTTTCAACTTAGTGTTGGTATTTTGCCCAAAATATTTGAATAAACACGGGATTTTCATAAACATTTTATGGCATAATTCTTGGTTATATGAGATAAAAATATATATTCCTACTGAGATAATTTTGAAGTAAGTTTTAATTTCGAAACCTAATGGTCTTGATTATAAAACTCATTAATTTGTTTTCTTAAAGAAATTTTCATTCATGTTTTGTAATTGATAAATCTTGTGACATGACTATGATAGATTATTCTCACCAAGCAGTAAATTTCATGCATGTTGAAAGCATTCTAGTTTAGATAGAGCAAATGTATTTTCAGTCAAGAAATGATATTGGTTTATTTGATTTATGTAAGATTATTTAATGGTTTACTATATCTTTGATTTCATTAGTAAATGATTATTTATTGAATTCATTTCATGGCATAATATATGGGAAATATTCAACATGATTGGTCAAGTTGATTGTGTAAAACCCAGAGAATAATGTTTTATTTTCTATAGTGTATTTTCAAAATTATTTTACTTTTGTGAGACCCCATTTAATAGATCTAGTTACTTAGTGTAGATTGTCAAAATTGAATGGAGCTGAGTTTTTATAGAGGATGCATGGATTGATTTTTCCTATTTTGATCCTTTTGAAAATAAATATTTTGATAATTTTTTTTATTTAAGCATGAAAATGAAATTATGATTAGATATTCTTAGTTGTGACGAGGCATAATATGTACCCTAATGTATCTTTGATTTCAGTTGAATAGATTTAATATTCAATTAAGTAATGAAAGCATATATGGTATAGTTATATTTATTTTAATCATGTCATTATGGATTGATGTTTTAATATTAGTTCATGAGAGTCATTTCATATTGGGCCCCCACATGAGTGTTTGTTCAGTCTTTTAAAAATAAAATATTTAAAGAGGTTATTATTAAAGTTCATAATGAACTCAAAAAATTGCCTAAAACTTATAAATTTATTTTATAAAGTTGACTTAACTTTATTTTATAGTTGTCCAAATTTTAAATTATAAGTTTAAGAAAAAACTAGTTATTGAACCAACTAATTTCTTGGAAAGGATTATAAAGGAAAAGAAACATCATTATGAAAAAAAGAGGAACTCTTCTAGGTAAACGTGAGAACTCTCACTTTCATTTGTGCTTCTTTTTAGAGAAAAAGTCTCCAAGATGATCATTGTTTTCAAAAGATTGACACTCACTCAATATAATGGTATATCCTTATCTCATTTATTCTATGTATATCCAAGTTTAGTTTCAATTATTTTCTTATTATTTAGTTAATATTTGGAAAATTTAATGCTTTCATGAATACATATTTATATTCATATATGCTAGAATCTAGCTATGGCTTGAATACTAATGAACATATCATGCTTGGCATGATATAAGTTTGATGTTTACACATGTGGCAATGTTTAATTTCAAAACATGTAATTCATGTGATTTATTTTATAAATAAAATCATTTCTTGTTTTGGTTTTTCAATCATCTCTTATTATCTGATTTGGTTTAGTGCATCCTCTATATATTATATTTGTTAGTATAATGTTTATTTTTTAATTTATTTTATACTATTTAGTTAGTTATTTTTTTTAGTTCATCATTTTTCTTTATTTGTTCTCTTTTCTCTCTCTTCCTTGCATTCTTCATCTCTTTTACTGGTAACAACTTGCATTTATTTTTTATAAGCATTTATGACATTAAATGATTGAACATCATTTTTAGACTTAAAGTATGCATATAATTTTAAACATAGTCCTATTTTGATTCACATTTTGTTGCCCATCACTTATATTAAATCTTTTTCATTATATCTTGGTTTTATCTTTGAATACTACTGCAATAGTATAAGACATTATTTAAAATATATATTTATTGAATCAAGTTTCTATTCTTCAAGAGATTATCTAATCAATATATTTTCTCTATTGTATAGAATAAATTATAGTTTCTTATCTACACTGATTCATAATTTGGTGAACTTTTTATTAATATGTTGCATTTAATAATTTACTAGAAATATTTAGTTTATGTGTTATATCATCAATCCCATCCACATATTTTATAGTTATGAGTTGTGATTTAGAGATATTTGAATACAAGTTTATTCATGAATTTGTTTTTCAAGATGGCCTTCTTTGTGAAAACACTTCATCCATATATTTCTCATTTAAATTGAAACAATTCTTCTTAAGAAAGCTATTACTTTCCCAAAACTTGGTCAAGTGTGTAACCAATGCAACTTGACTTTCAAAAAACCATTATGTACCTTGCACTAATTTTTCAATCATAGGATTCACATAATTAAACTAGTATGATTCTGACTTAACCTTCACAATAGGTGAAAAAGGTGATTCATTAGCACAATAATTTTTAGCATCAAAAGATACCTTAAAGGTATTACAAGGTCCTTTAATTGACCACTCAATATTACTTTTAGGGTCAAATAAAATTCCACTCATCTGCATGTTGAAGGTATCTCCTAGGAGATACCTTCAATGTTACCTTCAATACATGATAATGCCCTTCTAAATATCTCCTAGGAGATTCTTTTAAATACCTTATAACTCCTCGAAGGTATGGAAATGCCCTTCATTTTAATTCTTTTTCAATATAAAATAATGCAATGAATGATCCCTCTTATTTAACTCTCTATTGATGTTCTTATAGATTTTAGAATTTTGATGGGTTTCACATTGAATCCTAGAATTAAGACACCTTAACACCTCGATAAGATCTAAAAAATACCTTATAAATAATAATCAATGTATTGATAACTACCTTCTTTGATTGCAACACCTATTTACTCATTGAGTCCTCTATACACCACAATAAGTTGAGGTAAGTTAAACCTTGAGGTATTTACTCGGATATTACCTCAAGGGCCTTGTAATACCTTAATGGGTAACATGAAATTATCTCCTTCAGGGAAACTTGAATATATCACCAAGGGGACACCTTGAAGGATAAATTCACTCTCATGTATGTTTGAAAGGTATCTCATAAGAAGGTATTATGAGGGCCTTTAAGTTAACACCCAATAGTACCTTTAAGGTGAATAAAAATTTCATTCATATGCATGTTGAAATTATCTACTAGGAAATTCCTTCAAGTGCCTTATAATTCCTTCAAGTTACCCATAAAGGTATTATAAGGACCTTAAATGAATCTCAAGTAGATACCTTGAAGGGCATTGTCATACATTGAAGGTGACGTTGAAGGTATCTCCTAAGAAACTTTATACTCAATATTCAATGTATTTACAACTACCTTATTTGATTGAAACACCTATTTACTAAATGAATCCATTTTATACCTCAATAACATTATGTAAGTTCAACCTCTATGTATCCACTAGGAGATTCCTTCAATGACCTTGTAATACCTTCACAGGTAAAGGAAAGTTCTACATGTGTGCATGTTGAATCTATCTACTAGGAGATAACCTCAAAGTCCCCCTTAATGTATGATAATGCCCTTAGAGGTATCTCTTAGGATATTCCTTTAAAAGGCTTGTAATTCCTTAAAGGTATGATAATGCCTTTGAGTGTAATTATTGTGAAGGTAATTATTTTAATATGAAACTATTAAAATAACCTTGTTCCATATAAAATGATGCACCTTATTCAACTCTCTTAGATTCTCTACATCATAAACTTTCACATAAAAAACTTATGCTTCAAAAATTTTCACATCAAAAACATTCTCTATGAAATGTTTCTCATTGATAAATTTATATCGAGAATTTCCATTTTAGAAAGTTTCACTATTAGAAGTTTCATTCTAGGAAGTTTCACGTTTGGAATGGGAATAGGAATGGTTCAGATGCCATGTTGACTAGGGAAGCAAAGTATTCAGTCTTCACCTAAAATAAGTATCAAGTGTATGGATTTGTCCTATCAAGGTGCACATGAAGGGGTGTAATGACATAATAAGTTACATTTTTGAACCCTCACATCTTGTTGATAATAATCATTCATCTTCTAGTGGTAAGAAAATTTGTATAAAAATTTAGGGGAGTAGTGTCTAAAGTACAAAATAAGTAAATCCCTCTAGTATTTTCCTTGTATTCGAATCCATTATAGACTATTGATATCCTCTCATAACAATACAATCTAACTTAAAGCAAACCAAACCCTAGAAACATAGGTCTTGTGAGTTTGGTGTTATTTGAGGTATTTCTGGTGTGGTCAGTTTTATTCTACTAAGCCACCCCCTTCCTAGAGTTTGGAAAAGATAACATCAAATGCCTCAGTTAGACTAATAAATAATTGAAATACCTAAACCAATCCCTCTTCATATGGTATTTTGGGATCAACAACATAAATTTCATCTTTAAATTTTTTGGAATTCAATGTTGGCACAATGACAACTAGAAAATGTTGAGCATTAATCTCCCTAGAATGACTATGGAATGAGGATTCTCTAGTGGCTTGAAGTGTTATGGTAACATGAATTACTTTTATGTCTCTAGTAATAGTCTTTCAAGGCAAATCTCGAAGTATATTTATAAATGGCTTCCCTTTCTTATGTAATTAGATCTTTCTAAGAATGAGTTCACACGACTTGTTCCCACCTAGCTCACTAATTGCACCTATCTTAATCTCCTTAACCTCAAGGGAAACTAACTTAGTGGCATGATCCCATGGGAATTAACATAATATGAGCACCTTAGTGACTTCAATTTTGTAGATAATTTGTTTAAAGGGTAAATTACTGCTATTTAGGTTGTCAATAGCACGAAAATTTTTATAATAACCTACTAAGGAGACCTTATACACAAAAATCAATGTATTGATAACTACCTTCTTTGATTGAAACACTGATTTACTCATTTAATCCCTTATAGACCTCAATAACACTGAGCAAGTTTAACCTTGAGGTATCCACTAGGAGATTCTTTCAAGGGCCTTGTAATACCTTCATAGGTAACTTGAAGGTATGTATTAGGAGATACCTTGATGATATTACAAAGACCTTCAAGGTAAAGGAAAATTCCCCTTGTGTTCATGTTGAAGGTATTTACTATGAAATAACTTCAATTACCCTTCAATGTATGATAATGCCCTTTGAAGTACATCTTAGGAGGTTCCTTCAAATTAATTACAATTTCTTGAGAGTATGAAAACACCTTTGAGTGTAATTCTTGTAAAGGTAATTATTCAGATATGAAACTATTAAAATAACCTCATTCCATACAAAATGATGCTTGGATGATCTACCTTATTCAAATATCTTAGATTCTCTATGTTGGAAACTTTTACTTTGGAAACTTTTACATTGAAAACATTCTCTATGGAAGGTTTCTCATCAATAGATTTGTATCAAGAACTTCCCTTTCATAAAATTTCACTCTGGGAAGTTTCTATTTGAGAAGTTTCATGTTACAAATGGGATTGTGAATGGTTTGAAGTCATACTACCTAGGGAAGTAGAGTCCTTAGTCTTTATCTCTCTTATTTTTATACATGTGCCTTAGAAAAAGAAGTATTAAGCAAAAGGATTTGGCTTGCAATAGTGTGCATAAAGGGGTCTAATGAGATAATAAGTTATAATTTTAAACCCTCACATCTCACTTATAATAATCATTCATATGCTAGTGGTGAAAAAAGTCATGGAAAATTATAAGGGAGGAGTAGAATCTGATGTAGGGAATAAGTAAATCCCTTCTGTATTAGCCTTGTGTTTGAAGCCATTGTAGCTTGTTGATATCATCCTATAAAATTTTAATCCAACATAAACCAATCCAAACCAAGCCAAGACATGGAAAACATAGGCATGTTATGTTTAGTGTTATTTGAGGTATTTTTGGAGTAGTCAATTATGTACCACTATGCCACCCCCATCGTAGAGTCTAGATAATATAA
>JARHVA010008231.1:55000-82500 GCA_037957365.1 Torreya grandis | reverse complement strand
CAAGCTCTTGCCTAGCCAATTTAGTTACTTAATGTATGGATATGATAGCTTATATGTGGGTCTCCATATATATTTTAAATTCTTCTATGTAAGGGTACTAACCCTTATACCTATTTTTTCTTTATCTAAAAGAGTATACATCCTCCCTCTCTTCCATGATCAGGATCTACCTGAGTAATCTTTTATCTTCCTCTTTTTCACGCTTTATACTAATGTAGTGGCTTTGTCAAATAGGGAGATCAATATTATGTAATATTTATATTGGGCCTCTTAGAGGTCAAGTCTCTTAGTTCCTTCAGCCAATATAGAAGAGTGAGTTTTGATAGATCAAAGGGAAATGCTTCTAGTTGAGCTTTCTCTTCAAGTTATTTCTTAGTGGATGTGGGAGGATGAGGCATTGTAGTAGAAATAATCTTCTAATTGTCTATGTTCCCATATTGTGTTATTAGATAAACCACATATATTAGCTTCCTCCTAGGTGTTCTTTTAGTTGTTACCACTATGGTTATTATGGTGGGAGTTGAAGAAATCAATTATGAACCAAACTATGTAGAAGGGGCTATAGTTGAAGGCATGGATTGATCAATGGCCAAGATAGACAAGGATAATTTTAATTTAATGGACATTAATTGAAGTGAAAAATAAGGGATGGAAATTGTAAGGATATAAATAATAGTAATGGAAGGGGGAATAAGATCTATGTTTTTAGGTCGACTCATGGATGGGTCTAGATATAATAGACCTATTGAGACTATCCACTAAGGAACAAATGTGGAGACAATAGGGCCAGGGGTGATTTAAATTTTAGGTAAATACATAAGAGGGAAAAAAACTCAACATAGATGTGAGCAAGGGGCCCTTACCAAATGAGTCACATGTGATAGGTTCTTTAGACATGAGTGCTTGTAGGCTTAAAACCTTTGCCTATTGTAGATCCTCCTCATCTACCTCCTAATTTGGATGGATCTGTGGTATGTCCTTAGGTTTATTCTAGTATGTCTTTGTTGGTATCCCTACCTGTGGACCTATGGAATATGATGGAAGAGAAGAGGGAATAGCATTTAGTATGGATGCTAAAGTGGATAGTGTTTCTTCTTCATCTGAGGAATCCAAACAATAACCCTAGATTACATCAGTGTTTCCACTTGTGCTTCCAATTTTTCATTATCTCCAAATTTAGTTATCTCCTCAGCTATTTATTTCTTCAACTTAATCAATTCAAATATTGAGTATTGAACTAGGAGCACACATGCTTGTTCTTGTGTTGAGATAAGCATTTTTTCCTCCTCAACATTTTGTTCTTCTTCTCCACTAAATGGTGCCTTAACTACTAACTATTGTTGGTCCTAAGGCTAGATTTGGGTTTATTGGAGATTGGGCTCCTCACCTTTTGGATATTGTGATGGACTCCCATTCCAAAAATTTAAGGATCTCCATTATTTAGGAGGTCAAATTTAGAACATTGATTCATAAAGTGTCAAGTATGGTTATGTTTTAATCACTCTTACAATGTCCTCATTTATCCCTACATTAGTAGACCTTTATTTGGACTCACTGTAATTTTTGGCATTCAATAAGATAAAGTCATGATCAATCGACTCATGTTTGTATTCAAGGTTGAGGATGTGAATTTTATTTTGGACCTTTCTATGAGGGTCCAAGATTCTATGAGGAATTACATATAATTGATAGACATTCTTGGAATTATCAGCCTCTCTGAACTATCTATGAATGGTGTAATGGATTCCCCCAATGGTTACATGAGACCCATATAAGGTGTCCTTATTTTTTTGGTAAACTCTTCATATATTTTGTTCTAAATTTGATGAGTAATTTCCTATTCAACCACCTTATCCTAAACAATGTTTAAAATCTAAAGAGGATCTTCATTTTTCCCTACCACCATAATCACTATGAAACTTGGATATAACTAGTAATCTCCAATTTCATTAGCTAGTGTTTGGTTAAATTATTGGTAATAGATCATCATGAATATACATTCATTCTTGAGGATAAAGCTCATCAATAATCTTAATTATGTTCTTCACATAATAATAAATATGCACAAATTTGTAGCAGTCGCATATCCTATTTTTTATGAACTCATAGTTGGGCTCCCATAGGACTCCATTATGCCTATACATAGTGCCCATGACTTCATTGAGTATATAAGACATCATATAAAAATTTCCCGTCATCCTTCTCTAGAATATTATCCTATATGAATGTGATAATGATTTCCCCCAATGCATAGGTATGTTCCATGGTAGTTAGAAGGTCTTAAAGGGGAACCCATTCTAGGTGTACACAGTACATACTAGCATGACCAAAGAACCTATTCAGTAGTTCCATCCCTACATGAATTCCCATTATAAAATTGGTAATAGGGACCGAGCTCTTAGAATATTATTTCAATGTGAATTTATCCTTAGGTATCAACAATTTTGAAAGAGCTCACTCCAAATGGTTTGCCTTTTTCCATGTAACTAAATTATGTAAATCATATGTAACATCTAAAATAGATAAGCTTAAATACATAAATAATGTTTCGTGATATATGCATACGATAATAACATTGTTGTCTATGCATTGAATATAATATCCATCTATGATTCTTCCTTATAAGAATAGACCCCATGGTAAATCAATGCATGACATCACTTTTGGTTTTGTAGCAACATACTATAGGACCTAGTGCTTGATCAAGAAAAGGTCTTTTATCAGCTACTTATCCTCAATTACTATATCTTCTTTCAGTGTAAACATATTGAATTCCTTGACTACTTCCCATAATGTTGAATAATTAGCATAATACCCATTAGATATAGTAGGATCAAACACAAAATCAAGGTATTTTATAGAGTCCATCAAGAACCGAGACAGTGTTGGGGTTATCCTATATGTCCAGGAAGATGATGCCATGGTAACTCTATTGATTAATAGTATATCAAAATATTTTGATAGTGGTGTTTTTTTCACTTAATTGAATATTTCAAGTCATAATTAACTGTGATAGTGGTTAGGGCTCTTGGAATTACTTGGATCTAAAGTCTACTCAAGCTTGAATTATTGAGTGGTGTGAACTTGGTTAGGGGCTCAATGTAAATGCTTAAGGTCTCCTACATTTATATCTAGTTCATGCATAATTACTTATTAATATCTATTAGTTTTTCACCTTTATTCAATTCAAAATTTTCCACCCTATCCTAGTGTGCATTCTATGTAGGAGGCCTTATCTTGCAAGGAGACATGGTGTAATATGGCTTATCATCAACAAAATTATAATCCTTGAGGATAAGAACCCCATACATATCACTAATTTTAGGATGGGGGTTTGCATTTAGATTACCCTCCTAAATAGACTTTATGTTTCCCAATTATCCATTTTCTTCACCTAGAATGGGTTCTACTTTTATACATGTTGATGATCTCATCGTTATTTTTTTCCCTAGGGTAAATAATTAGCATCAAGATATGATAATAATTTTTAAATAAGGATAAGTGGACTTCTTGTGGCCACTTTTATATTATTCTATATCTATTGGATGTGATAATGAGAACTATATACATGTACTATGGGTCATTTTAGATCCTAGTTTTAGATTAAATAAAAAAAATGCATTTGTGATTATAAATAATTCATATGAAATAACTTCAATGTCCCCTTAAATTTATAATAATGACCGTTGAGATAAATCCTAAGATATGCCTTTAAAGGCCTTGAAATACCTTTGTGGCTAACTTGAACATATCTCCTAAGAAATACCTTGAAGGTACCCTTGCAAGTATTAAAAGGCCCATCAAGTTATAACCTAATAGTGCTTTCAAGGTGAATGCAAATTTTATTTGTGTGCATGTTGAAGGTATCTACTGGGAGATACATTCAATGTCCCTTTGAATGTATGACAACACCTTTTAAGGTGTCTCATAGGATATTCCTTTAAGGTCCTTGAAATACACTTATAATACCATCATGGTTAGCTTGAAGGTATCTCCTTGAAGTAAAAATTCAATTTTGTTCATGTTTTGAAGGTATCTCCTATGAGATTCCTTTAATGTACCCATTGATGGGAATTTTGATACATATTAGTAACATACTTATCCTTTACCTTTATCCTTTGAAATAAATGTTTATGGATCCCTTTGCTCATTAGATTATATTAGCTAGTCCCTGATATGTTATAAATATAAAATCAACTTTTGGGCCATCGCATTTGAATTAATTTTGCATCTCTCTACATATTATTTATTTTTGGATTGGTCATACATTATTAGTTTAAGTATGAGTTAGTGTATATATTATAAATTTTTGATATGTATTTTGTATTTTAATTTAGAATTCACATTTTTTGATATACAATTAATCACTACTTAATCATAAATAATTTCGTTAATTAGTGCAATATGCAAGTTATATTTTACAAAAGATAAATATTTAAATCATTTTAATTGTTTAACAGAATGTGTTTAGGAAAAAAAATAAACTCCCACACTTAAAAGGTAGAAGAAGGCCTCATTTTAAGAGAATTTGGATATAGTACCATTTAAACTACCAAAAATAAAATTAAATCCACATCACCATCTTCCATTTTATGATGGCAATAAAATTCCTCTTGATAATTGGTATTTTTAGTTGTTTTGTCTTCAAAATATGCATGTAGATATTTATTTATTTATTTATCACTATATCTAAAAAAGAATCTTCTTATATTAGAATAATCCTTGCCTATGATAATAATTAACATGGAAATGCCCTTCAATTCTAATTGGAAGTATGGAATAGAGAAGAGGGATTTCTCCATCGTGTTATAGCTAATTTCAATAAATTTACACCTAGTAAAATAGAATAGACAAAAAATAATTTTTCTCCTTCTTTTGAAACATTTGGGTTTTATTTGAATACCTATGACAACCTTAAAATGTTTTTGTTAATAGATATAGATAATTTCGTCATAGGAATATAAAAATGTTTAAATAAAAACATGAACAAGGGGCAATAACTTCTTCTACTTACCACCATGTAAACATGTATTTAAGATACATTGCAATCATGATAGAAAAAAATATTAAATAAAACAAGACAAACAAGGAAAACATATTTATATCTAGATTTTAAAAAGGCTATACAATTACTCAATAAGTAGAGAAAAAGAAGATTAAATAAAAGGTTGATACACTTTTGTTGACACAAACTTTGATCAGAGCATAGTGAATTCCCTACATGGTATATTTTATCTAGCAATTATGCCTTGAACATTCCTATAAAGCAATGAGAATTGGGGGATGCTAATATCAAAATAAGAAATATGAACGAAAGTGGGGTGAATGTTATAATTCATTCATTTTTAAGACATGGTTATGTTTTAATGAAGTATGCTTTGTTAATTCCTTTTGATCCAAATAACCCTCAATGTATTATCGAATCAAAAGAAGTCTTAGAAGATATTATGGAAAAAATGTAAGGTTAAAAATTATATATGGCCAAAAAAAATTATAGCCCAATAGATAATTCTTTCTAAGGAAGAATATAATTCAAAATCATTGATAAATAAATGCTCTATTATAAGGGAAATATTTTTATTAAAACTTGTACTTCATTTCATATTTTTCACAAAATATCTAACCAATATAATAGATATAATGAAACAATTTAAAAGGCTTAATTTTTAGAAAGAGTTCAACCTAGATGTGACCTTATCAAACTGATAGGTTATAATAATCTAGAAATAGGGGGAAAATATGTAATAAATACATGAACAAGATAGATACTTGTTCACATAAACGAACTTTTAAACACAACACCTTCTTTTCATGGAACAACCTGTTTGGGATTGTTTTGATAATGTGTTTGATTTGTTTGAAATTGGTATTTTACCTTGATTAGATAAATAAAATTTAAATCTAATTATTGCAATAGTACTTAGAAAAATTCAAGTGCTTTCAGAAAATAAATAAATAAAACTAGTAGATTTATTAGAAAACTTATCTATTTACTTCTTGAAACTCCCTGGGCACAACAACATAAATACTTGGTACAAAAAGGTGAATATGGAAAGTAACATATTATTAAAAAAAATTATATTATTTCACCAACCATGATTTGACACTATCATCAAAAACCAATCACACCTAAAGAGGGAATGGAGCATTATACAATTTTTGCAAAAATGTTCGAGTATTTCTATGTCTTAAATGAAGGTATTTCAAAAACTAAAAAAATTAGGAAGCATTACCTCTAGAATCATTAATTATATTTAGAAAACATCTAGATAGTGATGGAGGTCAGATTTCTAAGATAAATACAAAAATATTCAATAGCCATTATGACCCCCATGTCTTTGGCCATCCATTTTAGAGGATATTAGTGTAATGTTAATTATTGGTGTGAATGTTGATTTGATAATTATTGATCTTTTAATCTCATTGAAGTTTTTAAGGAAGGACATATTTGCCTATTTCTTTAGGTATTAATTGATAAAGTTATTATTGGATCTTTCAATGTATTCATCATTCACAAACTTGAACATTTTTCTAGCATTGAGAACTTTCTTAGAAATGTATTTGTTGGTTATTTTGATTACATGAAAAAAATGGGTGTCATACATTGGGGTCTAGATAGTAATGGATTCAATTGTAATCTTATTATAGGTATCAATTTTTCTCAAAATTCTTCTAATTTTTAGTTTGAATATTTCATCCTCCATTCACAACAAAGTAAATTAGAATAAGGTATTGACATTAGAGAATAAGTACCAACATTTCAAATGATTGGTTCACACAAAATAAGAAGGACATTAAAAAATTAAGTAACTTCTTTTGGGAGAGTCTTATTTCTACTTTCAAAATTTAGATACATATGATGTGTTAGGGGTATATAGAGGAGATGGATTAGTGCATGCTCGTATACAATTACAAAATAATTTATATTGCATTATATAAATTGAAGAATATATAATTTTTAATGTTCAATTTCAAAATTATTTGACAAATTTGGAGCCATCAATAAAATAAAAACCACTTTGATCAGTACCAAGTGCATATCACTTTTAATTTATTTTCTAATCATGCTTCATTTTTAAAATATAACATCATAATAATTTTTGGTGTGTATGCTATAATTTTCAAACCTTACAGCTTAGCACTCTTTTGATGTGTATCACTATTGGCATTGCATGTAGGTGAAAAAATAATAATAATGGAAAATCAAACCAATGAACACGACACATTGCAAGTCAAATAACGTAGGATAAGATCATGAATATTTTTACAATTATATATTATTATTTTTTCAACTATTAATAATACTGATATAATATTTCTTCATCTATTTATGTCCCAATTAAAACATTTCATAACAAACCTCTACAACTTTATGTCTCCAACATAACAACCCATGACATAGCTCTATAGATTGTTACCTCCATGAAAACAACACAAGGTAAAACTCTATAACAAGACAGATTTTCAAAATACAAATATAAAATCAATTGATGAGAAGAATTTTTTAGTCACTATAGCATATAATATATTACAGGGAATATAGAACTAAAGGTTCAATGAAACAGTGCACCTGTACAAACTACAAAAATTGAAAAAAAAGGTGAAAACCATTTTCAATGAATGTGTAATTATACAATTTTAGACACTATAATATATTAATTATTTTTATCTATTAAACACATTATAATTGAATTTTTATTTATGGACATGATATTGTATAATATAATAAAATATAGACTTGAATCATCTTGGTATTTTAAAATGTGATTTCATTTTATTGTTGTGTCAACTTGAATATGGTTGTATTTTCCCATTAAAATGTTGTTTATATGTTGAATTTACCCAATTTAAAATAACACAATATTCGATATACTGTGCTTTCAATCCAATAAATTTTGATGTTGAGTATCCATGATCTTTATCAATATAAAAATGATTTCTTTGAATTGAAATAAATATTTTTATTGTGAGAAATTTGACAAAGAAAAAAAATTATATTAATAATTTTTTGATGAAAAATGGCTCACTTGTAAACACACACACACACACACACACACACACACACACACACACACACACACACAGAGAGAGAGAGAGAGAGAGAGAGAGAGAGAGAGAGAGAGAGAGAGAGAGAGAGAGAGAGAGAGAGAGAGAGAGAGAGAGAGAGAGAGAGAGAGAGAGAGAGAGAGAGAGAGAGTATATACATATGTTAGATATAGGAATTATTTGATATAAGCAAAGAATGAAATAAATTATATTGTACTAAAAACAATTATATTGATATTGATTTAAATATTTTTCAATTTGATCTGTCTTATTGGAAGTATATGAAGGTGGTTCAACTATAGGTGTATATTCATTTTAGACTAGTGATAATTAATTTTGGTATAGAATAAGTAAATCCTATTTTTCTTGTTGTGATGGGTTGTATAAACATATAAATATGTATTGGTATGTATAATATCAATTAATACTTTTATTAATGTAGGAATATAGATGTTGTATGATCAATGTTAAATTTATATAAATGTCTATGAGAAATGACTTATGGAAAAACCATATTATTTCAGAATATGATCAACTTATAAGGATTCAATGTAAACATATATATGCATAAGTATGTTATAAACCTAACAATAGAAAAGGTACATCCATGTATAATGAGTATAGTTACATGTGTATGAGCATGTATTTATTTTTATATATGTTTATATGAATATTTATAAGATTTAAGGAAATGTAAATAAAAAATGAGTCAAATTAAATGCAGTATGTTTATATGTTACAATATGAAATGCAAATCAAAAGTGCAACAATGGTCAATATAGTAACATGTAAAACATTTTATTAAAAAATTTCCCAATTCATTAAAAATGATCTATTCCTAAATGGTTTGAAACAATCCAATTTATTTGGAATATAAAAAATTATTTTTGGACAAAATTTTCTCCAATCCACTTTAGTGGGTGTATGTCCAATTTATTCTAAATATTCCTTTGTGGCCTCTAAGGACTTTTTGTTATGTTATAATTGATGTAGCTACCTTTCATACCTATAAATCTCTTTTTTAATAAAGACCATCTATATTATGATGGCCATAAATACATTTAGTATACAATCTCTTTTTTAATGAGCATGTTAGCCAACATATAATAGATACCCAAAATGCAACATATCCTATAATTTTTGTCATTTTATTGCTTTGTGAAATAAGACTAGGTTGATATTGTGAGATTAGGTATTGAAATTACCAGCTTTTAGGTTTCATCTATTTGCATCAAATATATTTTATCCTAGTTGGGTAGGGGAGGGAAATGTTCAAATTAAGGCTTAAAAGGAATATAATATTGTGGAAATAATTACTTACACTAGCCTTGAGAGGATAATATGTGAGACAAATTTAACATGTTATATAAATAATAAAAAACACATAAACTAAAATCAATAGTATAGCATAACAATGTGATTACCTATGGAAAAACCTTTTAAGAGTAAAACCTAATACTCAAAATAGATTCAATATATTATTGATAATCAATAATTATTATATACTTGTAGATAAATCCTTCACATCAGCATCACCAATATACAATCATGAGAAACTACTTGTACTTCATAAAGCTTCAGTACCTATAACAACCCATGGAAAATTCTCCTAAAGTCTTTATTTTATAGACTTATAACAACATAAAAACCATTTTTTGTATTCAAAACCATGTGATAAATAGTATTCTTCAATATGCACAACCATGTGCTAGTGCATGTACACAACCATGTCCTAAACTATGTGCAACCCATGTGCACAACCATATGCTCAACCTCTTATGACATGTGGTACACACATGCTTTCCTATCCAAAATAGATTCCTCTACTTGTCACCTTTATACAAGTCATAGAAATGGTCATATAATGTTTATAAAAGAACCTTTCATGATATACGACTAATTGGGCATATTTTTCCAACTAATACATGACTTTTCAAGGCATCAACCTATGGAAAATATGCTAGGTATAAAACCGACACTCCATTTTAATGGAAAACAAATAAATGAAAATATTTATTATGGGAAAATAAATTTAGGAATTGTCAACATTGAGGATAATTAATTCTCAAGATTATCTCACTTGTCAAATACCTTGCAAGAGCTAAGGGAATCATATCCTCATGATCTCAACTGTTAGGGTCTAATAGGCCCATAGAATCTAAACACCATATAAATGACTCTATGCTCACTGGCTTGGTTAATGAATCTACACCATTCATCAATGTCTTTACCTCAAAAAGCTTTGCCATACCATCATCAACCATGTCTCTCACAAAATGATATTGTACATCAATATGTTTGGTCTTGGTTCAAATTTTAGGTTCTTTGCTAGGTAAATAGCACTCTGATTGTCATAATGAACTACCACTACAACCTATTTTAAACCAATATTTGTCAAAATTCATAATTCATTCATGAGACCACATGATATATTCTAAACACCATTACCATAGAAAACATTTAGACAATTATGCACACACAAGAATTATGCACAAGTCTCTTCATTATTGCTTTTAGTGAATAATACAATACACATAATTTCTCTCTTCCATGGTATGGTCAAGCATAGGAAGTGCCTATTAAATAGGCAAGTAAGGTTTATTACATTTATTAAATAATTTATTGTATAAGATAAAAATATGTGTAAAGAATTATTTTGCACAACCAAAATTAGTTTGTTCAAATATTTCTCACAACAAAAAAAAATAATAAACTCTTAAAAATAAGATTAATTCCTAAGTGAGTGTGAACATGGATAGAAAGAAAACTAGTTTGGTAAAATCTCAAACCACTAACTAGTGTAAACATATCCACTCCAACACACTCCCTTAAGTATATAATAGAGAGTGAGAAAAGAGAAATCAAATATATTGATGGGTCCCATCAACTAAGCCTGATCAGGTACCCATGTACAAATCATAGTGAACTAAAAAGTGTCCTTATGGTAACCAATCCATCTTACTAGACCATATGGATGATGAATCACTATAACCACCAAGTTAAATAGGATTTGGTACTCTATACAAGGCTAATTCTATAAAAAAAATACTTATCACAAAACACTGGGAAAAAAAGTCACCAAGGAAGAAATGTATCACTATAAGGTGCCCAAAAACTAGTAACAACAACTAAAGTCAATAGAGCAAAAAAATATTTTTTAAGGTGTCCCAATAAAACAAATGGCTCAATACTCAATAATAATTCTAAGGAGGTAAATTGGATGGAATGAAGGCCATCAAATACAAATATACTCAATCAACTACCTCCAAAATATAATATGGTATGCCAAGGGATGAAAATGAGCACAACACTTGAAGTAGTATGTGAATACACACCCTCCCCACCCGCATAATGCTAAAGTGGCTATAGTGACTTAAAAAACATATCTGTATGAGTGGGCCAATCCCACTACAAAGCATTGAAATGCTGACACTAGGCTTCATAAGACTAGCTAATCTTCAGATGGAGATCAAACTCCATAACAAATCTGAAGGAAACTATAAACATCATGGATATATATACAAATATCTAAAAAATATGTCCATGGTGATGATGGAATAGTCAAAATGAAGATTAAAACAAACATGAAGAAAAAACTCCATGAATCTTAATATGACTACAAGCAAAAGTCTTGTCCAACAATAATATCCCTAAGTAGCATGAAAAAGTCCACAATGAAAGTAAGTTATAATAGATGATCACCGTTAAGTGAGAGATATAGGCTGAAAAAACAAATCTGCCTAACAAAATCTCAAACAACTAAGGAACATCAAAAGGTAGGAGTAATGTACGGTCAAAGAAGCTGAGTTGTCGAGGAAACTCACCTATAAAGTCCTCTCAAAGAATACTATTGGAGTTGCTAAGAATGATAAAAAATCTACCTCAAATGAACATGAATGGTGGATGAATATGCCTTCATATGTGTGGGTGAAAAATCTATAGTAGAATAATGCAAGGTAACATAGAAAAAAGTGTCATGTATATAATGTTTAACAAATGTAGTCTCAAGTTTATTAGGCCTGAATGAAGGTGCAAAAAAGCTAGTATGTAATTCATAATCCTCACAAAGAGTGGATAAAATGAAAGATGGAACTCTATCAATAAATCCCAATGAATATGAAGCACCTTCATCATAACCAAGGCCATGTTGAGAAATCCACATAACATGATGAATAGGGTGAATAGTAGCTTGTAAATATTTCCCAATGCCTACAAGTCTAGTAGTGCAACCATGGAATGAAGCATGCAGGAGCCAAATCCAATGGTATGCTTCTTTAAAAAAGCAAACATACATTGAAGTGGAATTATAATAGGATGTGCAGACTGTGAAAAAATTATAGGCACATAAGTATCATTTACAACAAGAGAATGAACAAGAATAATAGGTTGCTCAAAATCTGGTAAATTGTACTATAAAAGTGCATCAAGGGAATTTGTACTAGATTCAATAACAAAACATGATGGCCTACTAACTAGTTTCTTCTAAAGAGAACATATGAAGGCATCATTTCCATGAACTAGGGAGCATATAAGATAATTCTGCATTTAAAGTTTCCTATTTTCTTCCTAAAGTTCAAGCAAAGAGGCCATATGATCAATGGGTTATGTTGGACTTGGTAGGGTACTGTTAATAGTCATACAAAAATAAAAATATGATAAATAACCATTGTATCAAAATGTTCATTAGGATGTGAAGAAGGTGAAGGTACCTCATCTAATGACCACTAGTAATCAAATCTACATCATGAGCAATAGTAAGAGGTGGTATAATTGTCTCATCCTCAAAAAATATGTCCTCACTAATAATGGAAAGAGGACAAGAACTAATAGGATAAGACAAAGATGAAAAAAGAGTCCTTATGAAAATTACCATCAAGAATCACACCCACACAAATGGGTGAATATGGTGGAGAAACAATGTCACTAACAGAAGAATCTTGACTTTGAGAGGAAGGAGAAGGAGGAACATGTGTAGGTGAAGTAACCTCATCAAAAAATATAGAAATAATGTCTGACGCTTCCATAGGTGATGTGGTATGTACAATGTGAAACTACAAACTCTCAAAAACATGGGGGTGAATAAACAAAAGTGCCTCCTCTTACAAGGATGCATGCCATACAATATCATCCTCATCTGTGAAAATTAAAAAAAATCCAAGCATAACTCTCCATAATCCCTTCATCTACAAGTGCATCTACATTTTGGTTTTCTAGGTGGTGTAGTTTAAAAAACTAAGAGGTTCAAATATACATGAGTCCATACCCAAAAATGCAAAAAGCCAATAATGGAAAAAATGGGCAAAAAAAGATGTCGGTTACTACTGAAAATGCATCCACAAGTTAAAAAACTGACACAAAATAGGACAAAACACTTCTAAAAATGGGATGTTAGACTTCATTAAAAATACGTCCTATGTACAAATCACACCAAAAAATGAAATATTTTACGAGGGGGTCTCATCACCTATGAGACTAGACCCCATCTTCCATATTTGACTAACCAGAAAGAACATGAACTAAAATAATAAATGTGCCCCTAAACATTGCCACTAAATATAAATTAAATAGCCAAACTTACAAAAATATTGCCCTGTAAATAAAAATTATAGCCTACCAAATAAATAGGATCCCATAATAATAAAGTTCCCTCATTAAAGGAAGAGGTGTGCCAATATTACATTATAAATGTGTCTCCTTTAAAATGCTTTACCCACATGACAAAAAATGGCCCTCCTTTTAAATTGTCCACTTAAAATGAACTAGCCCCCTTGGAGAATATTTTACTAAAATCTTGTAAATTAACTAACCCAAACTCTTCAGAGTTTGACTGATGGGTGGAGCAACTAGGTAATTGAGGACTGTTGGTGAGGTATCCGGTTATGGATCAAATTTGTATGCAGCTATCAAGTTTCTAAAGTTTGTCGATTCAAGTTGTATCCACTGCCATTGCCTATGATATGGCAAATTGAGCCAAATTGCAATTTGCCTAAGTAGGATCCATCATATATAGTATTATGAAGTTATAAGTGGAAACATATTAGGTGGAGGGTTGTTACTATGACTATCTAATTAGAGGAGACAGATTTTAAAAATGCCAAACCACATTTCTATTCAAACAAGTAAAAATTCCTTGGACTCAATAATCTTAGAAACAAATGCCATCAAAGGAGAGCTGTTGGAAGCAACAATGTGGGTTGTGTTACTAGCACCAATGCTAAAAACCAAATCTCATGCTTCTAATCATATCACACCAATGCCAAATATCAACGATGCCAATACAAAAAGAAACTCCAAGGTTGATGCAACCTTCAAACACATCAATCACATTTTGGCAATTTCATTAATCAAATGCACCTAGTGGAGGCTATTGGGCTTAGGTAAAATAATCTCTAATCATTATTCTTGACTCTCCCAGTTTTCTAGTATCTTGACAAGCAGTATACACAGCTCACCGACCCAGTTTAGGAGCCTATTGAGCTGAGCTGAAAAATGTGAACAAGGATCACTAACCAGTAAGCCGAGTAAGATGGCAGGGATGGGTCATGGTAAGCAGAGTTTGTGGTGCCAATTAACACCAAATAATAAGGAACAATTTTTATTTTTAAAAACTGGAGCCTCTTTGTATAACTGATCAAATGTTAAATCAATTATGATAGAGGTTATTCCAACACCCTATCATTCAATGTAAGGATTCTAGATGTGAGTCACTATGCTCCAAGTGGTGAAGGAAGGAGTAGACTACTTATATTAGCAGTGATATGGAGACCACTATGAACTCACCACCTAAAGTTTCCTCTCACATATAAAAGGCTAGTCAATATATATGATTCAATATTTATATCAAATGAAAAAACTAGTTTTTTTGCCCTCCACATCACTCACTATCTAAAGCTTTGAAAAAACATACAATTTGAAAGAATCAAAGATTTGATATGCAATGGATTTATCAAAAAATGCCTAATTCCAAATCATAGATAGAAAGATATGGAAAGGAATATGCCTTGTATGGCCATGGACAAAACAAGGACTATGAATCATAAATAATGGAGTTGTATAGCTTAGGAATGTAGAATTCTTCAAAGCAATGTAATTTTTTTTTCAACTATGAAGCAACCAGACTAAATAATGGCTTCAAGTGTAGGCTATGATACCATGTCAAAATCCTTAATGCATTGATGAGACCATAGAATCTCTCCTACAAACTATTACCATAGAAAATATTTAGACAATTATGCACACAAAAGAATTATCCATAAGTCTCTTCATAATTTCCTCAAGTGAATAATACAATCCACATAGTTTATCTCTTTAATGGTATGGTGAAGCATAAGAAGTACCTATTAAATAGGAAAGTAAAAAATTTACGTGCAATAAATAATTTGTTGCACAAGATAACAATATGTGTAAAGAAATATTTTGCACAACAAAAATAGGTTCATTCAAATATTTCTCACCAAAATTAAAAATAAAAAAATCCCAAAAGCAAGCTTAACTCCTAAGTGAGTGCAAACATGGTTAGAAACAAAACTGGCTTGGTAAAATTCCAAAAAACTAGCTAGTGTGAACGTGTCCACAACACCAATATCTGAACATAGTCTCTTAAGATACATGGATTATTTATAGGCATGAGTTTCTACCTTATACTCTATCTGTAGTGGATAAATCGACCACAACCTATCGATTACTCATCCATGGGCATAGCTTTCCAAAGTTTCTCCCTATCACCTATAGGAATTCCTAAAGTTTGTGTCAAAACACTTATTTATCTTAATCATACATCTTCAAATCATTAGATAAATGTTCCCAATAAACTTGACAACAATGTTAAGACTTAGAACATACCATCTAATGGAAACATCTATGTCTAAAAATTTCATCTCATGCCAAGGAAAGTTTAGAATTTAAATTCAAATGATTCCTATGGTTGGTTCATCCATATATCATGGTGGTAGTGAGATAAATTACTCAAATATTCTTATATAAATATAAAATAGGCATAATACTATTACCAACTTAGCATCTTTGAATCATAAACTAATATGTACAAATTATAATACATTTCCCTATTATTCGTAGTTTAGTAATTAGTCACAAGGAGTAGGCCTTAACCAATTTTAAAACACCTCAAGACCAAGCCAAAGTTGTCATTTTCTAAGTGTTGAAAGTTATATTATATGTTTCATACATTCAATGATCACTCTTGTACACATACACCTAATGGGTAGAATATCATGTTGTTTGACTCCCTTCTTTAGACTATTAGATATGTAGGTAGCACTTATCCATTCAATAGGAGTGGTTACAGTCAACTCAAATGACCTTTCTTCTACATTTTTTAATTGATTTATAAAATTTTAATTGGACTTAAGGGTTTAAAGTGAAGGAGATATATTTATAGGAATTGTGAGCATAATTAAGCCTTAAAATCATATATATAGACATAAACTAAGAGAGCACACTAGTCTATACCAAACTAAAGAGGCAAGATTTTCAGAGACATAATTGTCCAAAACGGAATATAGTGTTGATAGTATAGACGTGAGGCTGATGATACCTTCTAGGTACACATTAAGATATAGAAACTTATCTAAGCATCCCAAAGTCTAGTTGTTTGTACTTTTTGTTTTGCTATCATCTCAATCCTTCAAAAAGAATTTCACAACTAATTATCTAATAATTTTTAGTAATTTACACATTAAGCATGTATAATTGTCCAATTACCTTTAATCTTTTAAATTTAGATTTGTTATTATTGTCATTTTCTGTACAATCTAAAATATACATAGTATATATCTTATTTTGGGTTAATATTAATTTAAAATTTGTAAAAAAATATAGCAAAAACATATATATTTATTTAGATTAAGTGGTGAAAATATTGAGCATAATCAAATTTCTTTGGATTCTTCTATAATGGTTAAATTAAATGTAATGATTTTCAACTATTCATCTTCTTATTTTGATATTGTAGTTATAAATGGATAGGTGAAAAAAAATGATTATGCTGATATGGATAATTCAAAATATTTTAATCAATATAATCATGAATGCGAATATATAATTAATCTTAGTGACCTTAATGGGGTGGATCGTAACCAAATTAAAGCCTTATCTATTTTTTTAAACTGAAATCACCAAAATCCCAAGGAATCATATATGATCCTAAATCTAATCCTAACATATAAGGTTGCACATAAAGCTAAGGATGTCACATATGAGGCATAAAAGAAATCATTTAATATTATCAAAAAACATGTTTAATGTACCCAATCCATTGCATGTGTCTTGACCACTTCTATACTACTATTATTCCTACATCTAAACCTTTTGTTAGATATGTGATGACCACACAATACGTTAGGTAAATGCAAGTTTTTTCACAAATAAAGATACCTATTTATACACAACCAACCTTGGTTGCATCATCAACCTATCATACTTCACAGTACCTTGAGAATTAATCTTTTTCACTAAAGGCTAAGGTGTTCATTAAGAGCAAGGTGCTTCTAGAGATAGACATTAAGTATATTTGGATGCTTTTATTCATATTATTTTAGCCTATGATATTTAATCTTATCCCTTACCTTTTTTTTTATTACCTTGCATTATATGATGGTAAAATTAGTCCATTGAAACACCTAGATACTTCTATGGAGCATGTTTGTATTATACATTCAATGACATGTTATTTACCCTTTTTATTTCCAAGTAGTATTGAGGTCCATGTTTTATGATGGATATATGATCTCAACCTCAAATATATTTTAACATTAAATCCTTCTTAACATTTGTTTCTAGAACACTTCTCTATCAACATTGAGGATAAATTATCTTATACACAAAAATCTAAACTCAAACAAGTGTCCAACAAGCCAATCATTGACTATGTACTTTGATATAAGTTTATGATATCTAAGATGAAAAATCATATGGATTTATTGAAAATAACCATGGTGGGGGAAGAGCCAAAGGCTCAAACATAGAATTTTATTAGTCTTAATAACACAATTTTATTAATCAAAGACATTAAAAATATATACAAAATATCTTATAACTATTTTTTTCAATAATATGTTATTTGTTCTAATAACTAACAACCAATCTCTCTCAAGTCTCTCTTTGTCCTATATTAGTGCGTGGTTGTAACAACACACTAATAATATATTAATATAGGTGTATATTAGCACATTTATTTTCTCTCAACAATAATATGAATAATCCTAATATTATATATATTTTCACATGTTAGGACTAATTCCTAATAGTCCCCCTCTTAGTTCTAACATTGGGTGAGAAACTCAAATGTTAGTTTCAACTAATAATGCATTCGATTACAAACATTGAGGAACCTGATAATTGAAATATCTTTCAAAGCTTATTTTAGAAATTTAACTCAAAGACTATGACATTTATTTTAAAAGACTGCTAAAAGTAATGACTCTTTTTATTTTTGATGACAAAACTAACACTTGACTCAATAACTTATATTGAATCTTGATAAAAACATAAAATGACTTGACAATTTTAATAAGATTTTTTACAAGACTTGACTGACTTAGAAAATAACTAGCCATTTATTTTAATAATCACTACACAAAAGACATGACACTACCAATTTGCATTGTCGACAAGAATGATAATACAAAAAATTTCAAAACAAATTTTAATAAAAACCTAATATAAAAAACCCCAAATCTACGAAATTCAAAAGGCATATTAAACATAATATAAAAAATCATATGAAACATATATATATATATATATATATATATATATATATATATAGACTTAAACATTTAAAACACAAAAAAATCATACAGACTTAAACCCTAATACCTAAACAAAATAATAAATAAAAAACTTAAAATCCTAAAGTTATAATTCAATACCACGTGTAATTTAAAAATCCTACAAATAAAACTAATATATATGAAATAAAGAAAGAAAAGAACTAACCCCTAAAAAAATGTATTACCTAAATAAAGACTTCTAAACTTTATATTTAACATAATTGTCCACCACTAATAGACAAGCGGCTGCTAAGAAAACAATATGTAGAATCAGGAGAGGTGAGTTGAGTGGGATCACCAGCCAAATAGGAGTTTTTGAGGTACTCTACCATTAACTCTAGTAAATTGAATGTTTATGCCATAAGAGTGTGAGTGAGGAGAGCTCACCAAAAATGGAGAATCTTGTAGCATCATGTGAGGAACCACCAATGTGAATGCAAGATGAGTGAGTCATGGAAGAGGCTATACGTAAGGAGATCTTTGAACAAAATTTAGATCTATAGCAGAAGCACTGACTAGGAGAGGAATCGATTGAGATAGCTCGTTGATGATGAAAACTGTCACTTTTCAAATTTAAACATCTTATCTTCTTTGCACATTTTTCTCAAATCATTTCTAGGTTTTCTTCCCCTTTGGAATATCTTTCTAGAACAATTTGAATTGTCCAATTTTGTTGACAAACAAAAAAGATATGATGATTTTCCTGATGTTGTTTCAAAATGATTTTCTATTTTTTTTTATTTTTTTGAATGCATACAATGAACAATATGAAAATGATGAACTATGGAAAGTATGGACATAATGAAAAGTGGTAGATAGTGCAGGGGGATAGTGGAGCCAAGGTTTCACACTTGGTCTACACTGTTAGACTATTAGCAGTGCGCAAGGAGTGGATGAACAAAAATGACATTTACACATGGTCTTCACTACATATTCATCAAGTCATTGTGTTGCAATGATAGGAAAATGGAAGGTACAAATTCCAAGAGAACCTTGCTCTAATACTAGATATTGAAAATACCCATGGTGGGGGAAGAGCCAAAGGCTCAAACATAAAATTTTATAAGTCTCAATAACACAATTTTGTTAATCGAATACATTACAAATTTATATAAATTGTCTTATAACTATTTTTTTTCAATAATAGGTTAATTATTCTAACAACTAACAACCAATCTCCCTCAAATCTCTCTCTATCTTATATTAGTGTGTGGTTGTAACAACACACTAATAATACAAACTAATATAGGTGTATATTAACACATTTATTTTATCTCAACAATAATATGAATAATCCTAATATTATATATATGTTTGCACATGTTAGTATTAATTTACAATAGGATTACATTGAGTTAAAAGACATATATAATCAAATACTTCTTTTACCTTTTCATGACTTTATATTATTCAATAATTTTATGTCTTTGTAATAGTTATCCCATAAAATGAGAGATCAAGCAGTTAAAATCATAAAATTAAAAAAACTCAAGTATGTACCTAATGTTATAACTATGACAAAAATATTAAAGGTAACCCAAGCTATAAGTATATATAAAAAGACACCTATAATGAGGAAAAACAACATTTAATGCAATATCATATCCTAAAAATCAACTTCTCTTATTGAATCTATAGAAAAGAGGAAATTTTCGTGATTACCTCAACCTCTTCACATATTTTTACACAAGCTACATGAGTGAAACCTCATATATCTCCATCAACCATAAAATTTTAATATGAGTATCCATATGCGTACAATTAATGATAATAATGCATAGTATAGATTTTCATTGATCTGAGGGATGTTATAAAAATATATGCTTTGATATAAGGTAGAAGATACAATATCTCATTAATGACAAGATTATTAATCTTAGAACATCTAAAGAGGATTATAAATCATAATCAAATTAAACTTCAAATTTGAAAATATTCTTTGATCAATTTCTAAAATATGATGAAACATGAACTAAAGGTGATTAAGAAATACATTATATGTACATTTCATGTCCTCATTCGACATATGGTCAGCCATTTGAATGGTATTATTATTATAGTGACAAACATATCACCACAATAAACTGATTTTGAATTTAGTGATAATGATATTATTGAGGATGATTCATATCTCAACTCACTATTTACACATGGTTTCAGTAAATCACACCCTATATATAGTGTCATGGTTTACAATTATTTTATCAAAAATATTTGTATAATGACACTTGTCAAAAATCTATGATACACAAAATATATATGTATATGTATATATATATATATGTATATATATGTATATATATGTATATATATATATATATATATATATATGTATGTATACATACATATATGTATGTATACATACATATATGTATGTATACATACATATATATATATATATACATACATATATATATATACATATATATATATATATACATACATATATATATATATATACATATATATATATATATATACATATATATATATATACATATATATATATATATACATATATATATATATACATATATATATATACATATATATATATATATATATATATATATATATATATATATATATATATATACATATATATATATATGTATATATATATATATATATATATATTTGATAAGACAAGAGTAAAAAAGGGATTCAATGGCTAGGTAAAGGTCTCTCTTGATTTCATTGTGCTAGCTCTTCATTTGGGATCTAAAATAGTTGTTATTTATTCTTAGTTCTACCAAGTAAAAGGGTTTACATGTTTTTAGAGTACCATTGGATACTCAGGATCCACATAGTACCATGTTTAATTCCTCAAGGTATCAATGATTTACATTGTAATACTGTGATTACATTTTTAGGCATTTAATATGAGTACAATCTTTATTTTCAAGCATCTCCTCCTCCACCCCATAACTAGTGAATTTGGTTGTTGTACCTATATAGTATTATTATACAACATAAATAGTTATGCATATTCTTAATCATTAAATAGATTATATTGTTACACATATTCAAGATCATTCTATAAACAAAGTTTAGAGCATAGTGGTGGAATATCCTAGACACCTAATTATTCAATGCCCACCACATCAAAGAGCCATACATGACTCACATAGCCAATTTTAAACTATATAGCTTACTACTCTATCATTCTAGATAACTCAATGTGTTTAATAATAAAAACAAGCACTAATACATTATCTTATTATAAAATAGATTCCACAGAGTCCTAAGATTCCTAGAGTCACTCATCATAAAAATATCCTATGATTAATAATGAGGAGTTATAATAAAAGACAAGATTAGTTTTATAATTCATATTTTGATGCATCTGCACAACAAAATTGTTATCATGAAAAGAGAACATTGTATCACATAAAATAGGGACCATTTCCTTAATGTTTTAGTTGTGTACCACATTTTACATTTTTAAATAAAATTTAAAAATATAAAAAAAATCAAATATTGAACAAATATATCAAATCATTGAGTGGAACAAATAAATTGAATGTGAAGGCTAACAAAAGTAACCAATAATTTATCACAAGAATATCAATAATAGATTTTTACCATTTGGCTCATTTTATGGCATTGAAAGATTCAACCATCATGGCATATTGATTGGTTTTGATGAGTTAAAAGGAATACAAGAGCAATAATATTTGCATATAATGGAAAGATAGAATATTGAAAAAAAACTAGGAGGTCAAGTCAGATGAGACCATAAAGATATCTCTAAACATTTAACTAGTTTTGAATATGCAAACATTAAATATACACATACACTAATGTATACACAAACTAATACATATGTGTACCCACCACCCCACCACTAAATGATTGAATGTTGAATAAGTGTTTGTAAGGAAGTGAATGTAAAAATGCAAGAATGCAAAAAGCTCTCATATGCTCTAAAATATGTTAAACTACAAAAATATAACTCAAAATTTTGTAAAATGTAGGCATGTCAAGATATTAATAAATGTAAAAGGCCTCAATGTGCACAAGGAATAACACACAAAACTATAATGGTGATTTAATTCAAGCATGAATGCATTTTCTACCCCAAGTAAAAGATAATTTAAATTTTGAATAAATGTTGGTGATCCAAGTAGCATGAATATATAAGGAATATTTAATATATGTTAATTAAAAATTATTTCATTTTGAATTTTTAGTGGCAATGAATACAATGCAAACATGTAAAATTAGTAAATAAGCTCATATCAACAATTAACAAAAGGAATCCTCAGAATATGACATAGATATCTTGTAGCCTCTTTCTAAAAACCATATAATGCTATGTTATTAAAATGATCATAAAAATATGTTTGAATTAGAGAATGTGGCATGTCAAATCATAATCGATTCAGTCAAAAATAAGAAAATCCATAAAAAGTATAAAATACAAAAACACAAAAGATAAAGCATGTTCTAGCTTGGAGAAACAACCATAAACATCCATAACATTCAACATGATCTCTAAAAAAACACTTTAAATTACCTCCCCAAATTAAAAAATGAAATAATAATTGAATATTGAGTCCATGTTTTCAAAAATTCTCTAAGATTATTGAATGTTGATTGTGAAAATGTATCATCTAGGATGTTTCATTTTACATTAGATGGCCTTTACTTTGACCAATTTTTAAATTTATCTCCTAGTTCAAATTCCATTTGTAAATAATTATATAATGATTTAAATCTAATTTTTTACAAACTCATTGATATATTCAATTTATTGAATCATTTTGTCACACTTAAGAAATAACTCAATGAGTCAATCAAGGATCTCAACATTAGATTTTAAAGAGTCTAACAAAATTCCAATCAACCATAGACCCCAAGAGGTCATCATTATGGATATATAAAAAAAATTTATTGGATCCCATTATACCCATTTTTTTGAAAACATTTGTTGTAAATCAATTAATTTTGGCTTATGTAGAGGCTACCACAATAGATAGATAATTATATTCCTATATGACAAGCATTAGACCTATGATGGATTATGTCTACTTTTAAAATGTTACATAATACATACATAAATGATAAACAATATGAATCTTCTTATGGATAATTATATAGTCATAATTTTTTTCATAATGAATGTATTGAGCGAAAAGTAAATCATCTTATTGAAAAACATATAAATCCTTTTGTTGAATAAACCATTAGACATGTCATGGATAAAAATGATCGCATTTCACATAAATATTTTTATGATGTATATTTTGAATTTGAGGATGATGAAAAAGAAGACATCAAACCAAAATAATCATGGGATAATGAATAAGAATTAAATGATGAAGATTCAATTAAAGAATAGGCAATATTGCATGGAATTTGTTTAGTAGGATTATTTGGCAACTAATTTATTAAATCATGCTACTATTTCTAAAATAGCATAAGATATTTTAAATAAAATGTAATTTCCATGTTTGAAAATTGTTTAAGGTATCACAATAAGTATTCAAGAAACATAATCCCTAAAGGAACTCCTTGAACATGTAAGGTAAGAGTAAATTAAAGAACACACATATGAAGACTATTTAACAAGAAAACTATGTCATGAAGATTTATTTTTTTATTAAGGTTGTCATCCCACATAATATCATTGTATTAAGGGATTATATATTTCAATGTAAATATAAGCAAGACCTATGCCTTTTCTTATTTCATGTTTGGAAAGAATCACCAAATTAAGAAGAATTTTATAAAATATTTTAAATTGTATAGAAACAAATTGAATGAATTCATAAAAGAATACAAAGATGTTCAATCATGTTTGATAAATGTAAAATATGAAAATTTTATTTCACCATGTATTAGGAAATGTTTTTTTTCAATGTTTCCAAGTTCACCCTCCTGCTTTATCTATGAATTTCTAGTTTAGGGTAGGGTAGGATTAGACTAGTATGATTTTAGTTATAATTTTATTTCATGATTTTAGTTTTTTTTACTCTAGTTTCTTAGAGTATTTTTCTTTTTTAGATTTTAGTTTGATAAGTCTTGTTAAAGACAAACAGTAAACTAAGGAAATATTTTGAAAAATTCATTTTCCAAATTTTCATTGTGATCACATTACCCATTCCATATGAGATCATAGTCACATTTAATATGACTATTAAGAGATGATTTCAGTGGGATAATTTTAGAAAAAATAAATAAAATTGGTAAATGTGGGTGATTATAACCATTATGCTTGACTAGATTATGTTTTCAATATAAAATTGAGGTTTCTTTTTGAATTATCACATGAATTAATAATTATCTTTGCATTGAAAAATAATCATCACTACACCTTTTAACATTAAGAATTTCCTATATCTATATAAAAAAACAAAATAAAGATCACTTATGATCAATATTCTATTACCATACTTATAATTTGGATACATTGGTTCTAAACCTTTTGAGAGATACAAACAATAAAAGAAAAAAGAAAAAAAATACATTTAATGCTCTGCGAATAATGGAGGTTAGTGACATCATCACACTTTACAATTATGAAGAGGTTCTTACCAATAGTTTTAATGGTCCAGTCGACAATTAAAATTCATGAATTGTATAATTATATATAATTCCATTCATTACAGGTTAACAATACATTTTTTTAAACCATATAGAATAATACAGTTCGGAATCCTTGTAACAACATCTGATTTCTCACATTGTACATAACTTAGCATATTACAGGTTTGATATTAAAATTATAAATATGTTGTCATTTTATTTTTTATTTCTTTTTGATTTAACACATTTAATTTCATATATATTTTTATTTAGTAAATTTATTTCCCACATAACCTATTTAATCCTAATCAAGTAGGGTTTCCATTACTTCTCTTCCTAGGCACTGGATTAGTGGTATCGGATCCTACACACTTCATATCATTCATGAATGGTATCTTAGTGTTTCTAGGTTTTTGTCATTATGTTTTTAACTATTTATACAAGGACTAAATATATTAATTAGTTCTCAAGACTCATGACCCTTCATTATAATTTCCTTCATGTCTTGAAATGGGAGAGAAAGTTGTAACCATGTCAACTCCATATATGTTTAAGAAAAATATAGATGATGAATTGCATAAATACATTAGATATTTGGAATCATGTCATGCATGAAAAATAATTACTATCAGTTATTATTCTTCACTCCTAAGAAAATTCTTCTCTCACAATCTCTCATTCTAATTAGCCATTTTCATAAACACCATACAAGGTACAAATCAATCTAGGTATTTCCATTTTTTAATGTAAAATAGATGTGGATGTAATAGACAATTAGGTTAATATTATGTGTTCATAGTACATAGTAATTCAATTATATCACAAGGAGAAATTTATTTTTTCTCTTTTGAGAGTTTCTTTATCAGTTAAAAAAAGATGGGAAAATTATTGTAATTTACATGAATTAGATATTAGATTGGGAACATATGTAGACACATGAAGTGGTTTTTAAAAATCACTCAAACTAACTTATTATCATGTTTTAAATAATTATGATGAATACATCAATTTCTCTTAGTTTTTCAAAGTTAAAGATTATATTGTGTAACAATGCACACATACGTTCCATACCCTTGTGTCTAAACTTACAATTTTAGATTTCAATCAAAGTCTTTCTATAAAGTATAGCTCAAGATTGAGACCTCACATCCAGACATACATTTATTTTCTTGTTTATATCCTCCATTAGGTAAGCCTACATATATTATTGAAACACTGAATCAAAAGACAAGGCCAAAGATAAGATAGAATATTTGAAGTCTCAAATAAAGTAATAGTTTAACTATTCCAAGCAGAAGTCTAAATTAGGGAATAAATCTAAACACACTTGAAAAAATAAGTAACAACTATTAGTTGATTATATTACTTAGTTAAGTATATATAAGTGATGTTCATTTCAAAACTTAAAAAATCATTCTAATGAGGAATTTCATGCTAGGAAAACCCTAATTTCACAACTTGGAGCAATGATTACCATCATTACAACACCAAACAAAGGTAAATAGAGAATCAAATATGATCCTAGTTCCATGGTGTGTACCAAAAACATCTCTTCCAACTAAAAATATATATGAAATAGAAATATTATTCTATTATCATATGTGTTTAACCCTAAAATATAGATGTGGGGAATCTAAAGTTAAATGGGTAGATATAGTATATGGCATAAGGATGGTATCTATATCTAGAGCAAGCTAATTATTTGAGAAACTCAAATAAAATAGATACTAAATTTATTATGCTAATATGCTAGAGATAGAAAGCATAATTATTTTAGGTATTCCAATAATTATGAAGATAAGAGAATTAGCTAATTATCATGCTAATATATATCTAGATCTAGAATATCTATAAAGTGGACTAGATTTAGATTATGCAAAATTTGCCTAATTATGAAGTTTTGCTCTATAGCCATGGGCACTTGAATTGACCTGGGATGGTTACATCGATGTTATTGTATAAATTATATGTA
Source organism: Torreya grandis (assembly GCA_037957365.1). Taxonomy (NCBI): domain Eukaryota; kingdom Viridiplantae; phylum Streptophyta; class Pinopsida; order Cupressales; family Taxaceae; genus Torreya; species Torreya grandis. The sequence goes on along the minus strand of JARHVA010008231.1, from coordinate 55,161 downwards.
GGTATCTAACACATAATACTTATTAAAACTTGATTTGACCACATGGATGCTTCTAGGTTATTTGTCTCCTTAGGTCTAGTGCATTCAAATTTGGGTAATAGATCATTGACCATTATCACGTATAAAAACACTAGTTCTTAATCTTCATATTAGTTGTGTAA
>JARHVA010008231.1:10000-50000 GCA_037957365.1 Torreya grandis | reverse complement strand
TAATGCGTCCTTTTGACTCAAAATGAGATGTAAATTTGGTTGAAATATACTAATAATGAATCCTCTAATTATGAAAAAATGGTTAAGGAACCTTTTGGTAGGTTATATAAGAAATTGTGATGCTCTTTGAAAATTATCATATTTAATAGTTTTATTAAAAGTTTGTCATATATTACCCATTGACCACAATAATGTATATAGTTAATCATGTGGGAGAATGGGTCCTTATGACTCAAAAAGTGATGAAAATATGGTAGTTCAAAATCTTGTGGATAAGGATATTCATGTATACATTATGAAAGAGGTTGATTGTTGAAAACATTTACCCCACTATTATGGAAAGTCATTAAAATTTGTAGTATAGAAACATGTTTTTGAAGATCCCCAATAGTGTTCATCATACAAATAAGATACTTTATGGGAATGGTTGTGATTGGAAAAGTTATTATCATTGATTCCAGTCCACCTTGTATCTTGAATCTAAGAATTTTAATATCATCATTCCCATGGATAAAAATTGAAAGTTATAATCACTAATTTTAAGATGCTTTGGTAATGGCATTGGATCCTTAAATGGTGGTACTCTTGCTATATAATTTAAATATATTGGTTCATTAACCTTTTGTATAGATATAATAATTGGTATTGGGTGGAGATTTCATAAAGGTACCAATTTTGGTATGGTATAAATATTGTAAAATAATTAATATTTTTGGAGCTGAAGATCCTTTGGTTTAAAGAGATCAATTGAAGGATTTGGAATATTAGGATCCTTTGTCACTTAGGTTTGCAATCTTTCCCTCTTTTTTATGTCTTAAAGCTACTTATTAAATATTCCATAATGTCTTGGTTAATAGTTTGAAAATTTTCAATGTGAAAAGAAGAAAAAAGAGAATCATCACCCTTGGTAAAGAAAGAATTATTTGGAAATGTTAAAATTATGGGAGGGTTGAATTAATATATTTGAAATAATATCCCCCTTACAAGCAATTTGTGAATTAGTCATAATTTATTTATGTATTTTTCAAAACATTTGATGATCATATGAAGATCATCTTGGTCATATATACTCACACATTTGGTATGTGATATTCTATTGGGTCAAACATATATTAATCATGGACGTGAAATTTATGATGAAAGTTATGGAAATATTGTCATAAATTTTAGTGATTTAAGACACTTCATACCATAAGTAGTTCTAAATCTATAACTCATTAGCACCAGCAAGTGTAAGATGATAACCATATTTATTAATAAGTTTAGGATTTTGATGTTAATATATAAATGCACTAAAGTAGTACCTATGGTTACTAATTTCCTCTAGGGTGAATGCATAAGTTTACATTGTAGCTTATGTTGGAAGAATATAAGGATTTGTTCTAGCTAACAAAGGAAGTGCCTACACACTTTATAGTAATTCATACATTTGATTTGATCCTTGACTTCCTTTTCATAATGTTTATTTATATGTGGATCATTTGTATATAATTTTAAAATCAAGTGATAGATATATTAAATCATGGACAAATGACATATTAGGACCAACTCATCACCTTGAAACAACCTAATTGTGATTTCACTAAAGAAGAATAGTAAATTATAGATTTGCATTGATTACCAAGCACTCAAAAATATCACAATGAAAAATCATTACCCACTTCCAAGTAATGAGGATATTTTGTACTTATTTTATAGTGTCATATAATTCACTAAGATTGACTTGAGATTTGGGTATCATCAGATTCATATTGATCTTAAAAATGTATGGAATACAAAATTAAAGGCCAAATAAGGTTTATTTGAATGGTTAGTCATGACCTATATATTTACCAATGCTCTCACCAAATTCATGTGGATGATGAATGATATCCTCAGGCCATTCACAACTTCAATTTTTGTAGTCCACCTTGATGACATCCTAACTTTTACTAGAAGATGGGATGAACATCTATACCATATAGAGTAAGTTCTTGACAAATTTTTTAAACACAATATATATGTAAATATGTAAATATTTTCATTTTTGTATGCCATAAATTTAGTATTTTGGATAAATTATAGACACATAAGGTGTGCATGTGGATCTGACCAAGATTCAAGTCGTCCAAGATTAGAAAAAACTAAAGAATCTCATATAGATTTGTAATTATTTTTATTTTCATATTTTTACCAATGATTTGTACTTGGTTTCTCACATGTGACTTGGTATTTGAACCAAGATACCCAAGGTGGTGTTAAATAAATGTGCAATTAGACTTCTATATAATAGAAATCATTTGAGGAATTGAAATAAAAGCTTTTTTTCCCATTAATACTTGATTTTTAGACCATTATCAACCATTTGGGATTGGGATAAATGCCTTTGACTTTTTTACTTCAACCATTTTTCACTCAACATGCTGACCTTGTTTATTACCATAGTGAAATATTCACTATAATGGTAAGGAACTACCTAGAATATCATCATGAGATTTATGTTATTATTCAGTGATGAAAGTATTGAAAGAATTATAACTTAGGAAAGGAGACTATGATCCATATGGATCAGAAGCATATTCATTTCTTATGGATGCAAAACAAGTTTGATCAAGATTGACATAAAAAAATGGAATTATTATGTTCGTCAATTCCATCTAAACACCAAGTAAAAGAAGAGAAGTTCTAATCTATTTACGGTTTACAGAGGCCATCCTAAGGTTCAAAATATCATTTATCTACTTGACACAAGTGGACATGAAGTCAATACATGGTTATAATTTTAACCGTCTAACATGAACTTAGTATATATAATCATAATTTTCTTTGTAGTGATTCAATTTCATAGTTATACTTGCGGGATGATCTTATTTATCATCTTAGGAACTTTTGTGTTTTACATGAGGCATAGAGAAAACAAAATAATATTAGAGTCTCAACATATCAAGGTTGTGGGGAATTATAAGATTGAAAATAATCTAGTGGAATTTCAAATGTATTTCTAGTGGCCACATCTCATTTCTAATATCTCCAAATACATCAAGTCCTATAGCACATGTGGTATAGTAAATCTAGATAACAAGAAACAAAGTATGTACACACCTATGATAGTTATAACAAGGTTATTGGAATCCATTTGAATTAAATTTATCTCAAGTTACCCTCCCACAAATCATGGTAATTATTATGTCTATGTAGTATTTTACAGAATTAAAAAAAATGGCCATTTTTATATAGTGTAAGAAAGCTATATCAAGTATAGAAACAACACAATTATATTTTTTGTATGTCTAATAACCTTTGGAATCATATAAACTATATTTTATTATATTGAATTTATATTTTTATGCCATTTAAGGAAATCTCTTTGGTCTATGTTAGGCAGAAATATAATCATGTTGACCACATTACATATCCAAACTGATAGACATATGAAAGTGGTCAATAAGATGATAACATAACTTATAAAAGTGTAGAATTAAAAGAATCAATAGTCTTGGGATTAAATCCTTATTTTCATTATATATAAATTTAATAGATATTTTCAAAGTTCTACCACATAAAAAACTTTTCAAGTTTGTTAGGATTTTTAGCCTTTGGCACCCATCACCATAACTTATTCCACTAAGAATAGTATAAACTCTTACAAATCAGACAAATTAATTGATCACATTCAAAATATTTTAAAACAATCATAAACTATTATACAATAGGAAATTTCAAAGTATAGGCATCATGGTAATTATTGTGTCTATGAAGTAGATTATAGATTCTCAAAAATGGCCATTCTCATACATCGTAAGAAATTTATATCAACTATAGAAGTAACAAAATTGTATTTTATTTATGTTTATATCCTTTTTGGGATGATATAAACTTTATATTTTTGATCCATTTATGGAAATCACTTTGGTCTATGTTAGGCACAAATCTAAACAAGTCCACAGCTTTACATCCCCAAACTGATGGACATATGAAAGTGGTTAATAATATGATAGTGCATCTCATAAAAGTGTAAAAATCAATATAGAAATACACTTCGGATTAAATCCTTACATTCATTCAGCATATATTCAATACAAATTTACATGTTCTACCACACAACCCTTTTTTAGGTTTGTTAGGATTTTGATCATTTGGAACCCATCACCATAACTTATTCCACTAGGAATAACATAAACTCTTACAGATCTATGAAAAATGTTATAAAGTTTTAATATTCATTGAATACATTCAAGTTATTTAAAAATAAGTGTAAGCCATTATATAAAATGTAATTTTGAAGTACATGCATCACCAGTAAAATTATTTGACATTGCACACCTTATACATTGGTAATCGAGTGTTGCTACACATGTAGAAGTAAATAATGACATGACCTTAATGAAATAATCATCCACTTTGGTATCATCCCTAAATAATCACGAAGAAAATATTATATAACACTTTCAAGATCAATATTATAACATATCTTTAGTTGTATTGAGTCTTCAATGGAAAACTCTTGTGGTAATATATTCCACCTCTATTAGATGCTTCACATATTATGGAGACTCTCTAATAGAAATAGATTAATCCATAAATTAGTATTATACTATGATCATATCAAGTCATTAACCCTCAAGTCAAATAGATAAGTGAAAATAGATTCCTCCATTCTAGATAATTTAAAATATCCAAATTATTTCCTAGGAAAAATGGTTCACATCAAGTGTAGGTTGTCAATTTGTTTTAACATCATATTCTACAATTATATGTAATGGGGACCATTACTATTAAAATAGGGTGACTGATTTTGGATGAACTTTGTCCCTAATGTATATTGCATATTACCATACTTGCATATCTAGCCTTATTCTTACATTAGTAGTTATGTCAGTGTGTTTCACACCTACATGTAAGAGGATTACTTGAAAATATATTTCAATGTTAATTCACAACCCCTACAGTCCCAATATTTTAATCAATGCATTGTTAGTAATGGAATTTAGTGATGTCACCACAATTTTAATGTTATAAGGATGTTTTTACCAATAGTTGTAATGGTGAAACTGACACTTCAACTTTTTGCATTATATAATAATGTACACTTCCATTTTTTGTAGGCTAGAAATAAATTATTCCAAACCACATAGAGGAAAATAATTAGGAATCCTTGAATAAACAACATCTAATCTCTCATATTGTATATAACTTTCTATATTAAAAAATTGCTATTAGAATTTTAAACATGTTGTCATTTTACTCCTTCTTTCATGTTTATTTACTGCATTTCATTTTATATTGTCTATCATTTAGTAAATCAATTCCACACATAACCTATTTAATTTTTATTAAGTAGGTTTTCCATTGGGTTTCCACCTATGCTCTGGATAAGTTTTTCATGTGTTTCACTATTTATCTTAATTTTTAGGTTGAATATAATGTTACACATAGGTTACTCAATGTCTATAGATAAATTAACATTTATTGATAAAAAATTGCACTTATGACCTTTCTCTTATACACACTTAACTCATGGAATTCCATGATCCTTGTGCTCTATTCCTTCAATTATATGTGGATAACCTGTACCCTTATGTAATTTTTGATACATAATATCCATATTCCTCACTTTAAGAAATATAAGATCATTCCCAGATTGATCCACACTTCTATATTAGTTATCTCTAATACTCAAATGAGATTGTTCCTTCAAGACTATCATAGTTACTGATAGTGTCTATTTTTATTGGCCGTGTCCTCCCACCATATAATGGTTACATTGTCAAAATTAGAGTCTTCTAATGGTTTATCCCATACATTTCAAGGAATCTAAAATGATACCTATAAATTTATATTTTATAACCATTTCATACTAAAGGCTTATATGATTAGAAAACACTATAAAACCTAGCTACACATTGGGTGTAAATTACCTATTCCTCCAAATTTTGAGTCCACACCCTACTAGCAACCCTAACCTAAGTTTTAATATACCTTCAAGGTCACATGTAATCATTGAAATAGTATATCACATAAGGATTATACTAGTATAAAGCATTAAATCAATTTTTTACCCATTCCATCATATCCTAGGATAACTACATGGAATCTGATCCTTCTTGGAAATATTGGTATGTAGGTAGTGCTCAACATAGAAGGTATTTAGGTCAAGTTCAACTTTGGTCAATAACCCTTACTTCAAATTAATATAGATACTTCCTTATGATCTATAGATCTAGGGTTCCAACTAAATAAAAAGGCACACCTAAAATTCTATAGTGAAAATGATATATTTGATCACACACACATGAATAATAGGTGAAGGTCATCAAGTTTTCTTACATAAAGAGTTAAAACATTACCAGATGACAATGTGCCCTACAAATTCTATTAGAGGTCTACCTAGTCTAGATAAAGTGACTTTGTCTCACATATATGTGAATTCCTATTTCCTTCTTCATATTAACCTTACTTTGTATCATAGTTGAAGTTGTAGTCCTACATGTTCTATTTCTATCTAAGTTGTTCTCATTTGGTACTTTATTTTTTTAGAATATTTCTATATCTAGTATGTTCTAAAGAGGCTTCTATAATTTATAACGTATTTTATTCACTATTATTTTACTCAATAATTTTTATAATAAATATTTAATTATTGTAATAAAAAAATTGATTTAAAACTCAACTATAGATGTGTTTTGTCTAATTTTGTTCTTTTCAGCTCGTTGCATCCTCAATTGCCATTTTCTAATAATTTAGAAAATATAGATCATGAATTTAAAGAATGACTCAATGTTATATAATTGTATTGGTTTAATTATATATATTTATGATATTAAATAGTAGTTCAAACAAACAATTTTTTATGGTGTTCATTTAATGATAATTAGGTGCACATTTTCAGTAAAATTCATTTGATAAAAATGGTTGTATCTACTGACTGAAAATCTATACTTCTATACTTTTTTTGTTTTTTACTTCTAAGATGATAATATATTTGTAAAAATTTTCAAAAACCCAAATTATTTTCCAAAGAGAAGGTAAAAACTATAACTACTACATTTGAAAAAATGTGACAAATAATAGTTTCCAATAAATCCAAATCGATGCATTCATGCCTTTATCCTTTTTATTTTTCATAATGTCAAGAAAATTCAAATTCAAATAATAAAAATCAATCCATTTTTTAAATACATTTTCAATATAAATAAAAATTAGATTCATACAATGTCTTTACTTATAGATAAATCAGTGTTAATCTTTTTTTCACGCTTTGAGAAATTTATTTTTATCTTTTTTTTATTTGGTAATTTAATTGTTCATAACCTTCCAATAAAGTTCATTACATATTTAAAATTTTGTGCCATAAGGCATTTCATCAACTTTCATATATTGTGATACTTAGACATTACAATGCATCAAATAATGTGCCCACAAATTTTACTCTTAGAATGCTTCAATAAGACTATTATTCAAAAGTGATTTGTGTGTTTTATGTATTTTACATTTTTAAAATTAATAATAAAACAGAAAATGTGTTTATTGTATTTACCCTTTTAGTGCATTTATTAAAAAAACATCTTTAATTAATTTTTAAATTCAAACAAAATCAAAAAATTATTTAACTACTTTTCCTAGAAACATTTATTTATATTTTTATGTGAAAATTTGATGTTGTTCCTCATTTCTATTAGTGGGATATTTTGATAAATCATCATTTTTATTTTATACATATTTATAATTATAAGATGTATGTAAAAATACCTTTGTAAGATATATTTAATAGAGAACACTTATTTGGACAATATTTTTATGCCTTGTACCCATAGTGGTGCCTCATAAATATCTTGAAGGTAGGATTTGCTTGTTTTATTATTTATGACAAACTTATTTTCACTGTTATTTATCCTAATTAAGATTACATAGGATTTCAAGATATTAATATTTATTTATGTTCACTATGTATCCTATGTCAATTTAGGTGTGTATGTTTTCTTATTATGTAATTTTTTAATTCACATATTCAATATTTTATTAGCGGTCACACATCATTTGGACCTTTTGAATGTAATATTGATGTTGCATGTTTCATTTTTCATGCCACTCTATCCACACTTTTCACACACTTATAACTCACATCATGGTGATTAGTAACACTAGACACATACTGAAAATGTTATGTAAGTTTATGATGAAGATTTATCGTAACACTTTATATGTTTCTCACTCTTATCTCATTATTCACTAGAAAATCTAGATCCACTTATTTCCTCAGACTTTAGGCTCATTATTATTCTATATTATATTTTATTATAATAATATTTTAATTAGGGAATGTTATTTTTTAAGTCTTCTTAATGCACATAGGGTTCTCTTATGTTGATTCAATTTTCCCACTTAATAACTTCTATCTCATATTTATGGTGTGTCTTAATTTTAGGTTATATTTTATCTTTATGCATTCATTCATTTATATTTTCAAAGTTATTTTGTAAATATATTGGAAAATATTGACTCACAGGTTATCCCTCTTAGTGTTACATTATGTTCCTATGCCTTTATGTGAAACACTTGTGCATTTGGAGTATATTTTATGGAATCTATGTAATAACATATTTTTCCCAAATATTTTTAGTCTGTCTATGGTAATAGGGGCACTTGATCTATTCTTAGTGTATCACCATTCTATTATTAAACAAATTATTACCTTTTCCTTCTCTTTTCCCTAAAAAAATCTTAGGTTTAAATTAGAGGTATATTTAGATTTCTTCTCCTTGGGTCTACATGTTGGTCCTAAACTAGGTGTACCTAGAATATAAGGAATCCATCCTACTCTATAGGCTCATCCCAAGGAGTACAAGGGTCCCATATATTGGGGATGTTCCCATAGTTATGATGAGACAACTGATGCTCTACATAAGTAGGTGAATGATAACACTTCCACACTTATCTTCGAACACTTTTATGCCTTACACAAAATAGTCATGCTTTATGGCACAACATGAAACATCTTACACCACAGATCATCCATTTGTGCACATTTTGAATGAAAACACTTTCTTACATGATATATAGGACTAGTTTGCAGAAAGAGCTAAGGAATTAGTGTTACCCTTAGCTAAAAATTGTTCTAGATACTCATCAAGAGAACTTAATGACTCTAAACTTATAGAGCTCATATAGATCAGTCCCCTATTTACATGTCAACAAAAATGAGATCATCTAAAAAGGGTATTGATTTCCATTTCATTTAACTTTTAGTACCCTCTATTTGAAGAAGAGTAAGAACATATCCATGCCTTATTAGGAGAAGGAGTAAGTCAATAAATTCATCCCATATAGCTCAATCTACATCTCCATTTGGGAAATTACATGAACCTAAAGGGATATTACTCCCTATCCCATTCATGGTTGTGTATAAGAATAAATAATTTTACCTTTAGTGGAGGTAGTCTATTGATTCTTTCCCAATATGTCAACACTCTAATCATATCCATCAAATGTTTATCTTACTTTACTAGAGAGAATGTAACTTCTCCTTGGAGCATATTTAACATATCATGAATATCTGCTCAGTGCACTATATCACCAAAGATAACATAATAGTTGGGATACTTGCCTCTTATTTCATAGGCAAAGCACTTAAATGATACCAATTCTTAAGACCAAATTTTATTCACAACTAGGATGTGATGAAGGAAGAAATTTTCAAGAAATTAGTGGACTGTAGTGACCACTTATCCGAGATAAAGTAGCACACAAGTATAAAGAAACCCCCTCACAACATGATGGTTGATTTCAATTCTAGGTTATAAAGAGTCTGGGATAGGATCCCACCTTTATGTAAGCCATCTCCTTATACTACATTGTTATATTTTTTGAAAGCTCTTAATAGTGATCTAAATGGGATTATTGAATCCATGGGGGGCATAATATTACCCAATGCCTAAAAATTCATCATGTGCACATAAAATTATTTGATCTAAATAGGGAAAATTATGACTAGAACCCCCATGAACCTATTTATATAACCTCCTCCTAGACAACTAGGTGCACAACCTATGTTATCACCTATCCCTATCTTAGTGAGCCCAATATCTTCATCTATAATTTTCCCTAATGAATTTAATGAGGTCAAAATAATACTACAAAGATTTGGAAATGAGCTTTTGACCCTCAAAAGGCATTAAGTGCAATACCCCAAACCTCATCAACCCTTGACTAAATAATACCAATCAAGAAGACTTCCTTACCAAGGTGGTGTAAATACACAAAATCATCTCACATATAGTAGAGTGCCTTGTGATAAAAAATTTGATGTTGATGACACCTCTAGAGCTATTGTACCTATGTAAAAAATTCTTGCACAAGATCCAAAATATTACTTCCCATGTAATAAAATGCATAGTTATTCTACATGCATGAATTTAGTCATGAACTAAACACTCATGGTGCAAATTTTATCATAGCCTCACGAGTAGATGAATACCATGGCTCTACATGAAGGAGCTATTTAGGTACCAACACAATAACAAGATGGGTCTACTCTTATCAATTGAAAAGAGGATGAATTCAACTATGTATATCATAGTGGCATGTTAGGCATAGGAAACACCCCAATTGATTTTAATACAACATTTAAAATCAGAGAAATAAAGGAGAAATTAACAACTTTAGTGCCCTCACCTTCAATACCCCAGATCATAGGTATAGGTGCATAAACCAAGGTACCTATGCAACCTTTAGTGCACATGGGATATGTCATGTAAATAGAAGAGTCACCTCAAAATAATGCATAAATATGAGAGGAGGTTACTATTCAAAAACCATGACCAAAGGGATCTCAAATTCCCCTCCACATAATCAAATAAATGAAGAAGATGAGACTAAACATAACCATGTGTGATGATATTGTCATTCCATCTCAAACAAAGTTTGCAAAAGATGATATAAAAACCTTTTATGAATGTAATACATCACAACATATGCCTTCCATCTCTATGATTCTATCCCAACCTAAATTAGGATAAATGGAAGTGTGTAGTAGCACCAATCCACCTCCATTCTACATCTCCTTTATCATAGGCCAACACATGAAACATAATTGCATGATCAAATTAGATGTGAGCATATTTGTGATGACAAAAATAAACATATATATGCTTAGGATTATGTATTCCCATAATTTGAAAGGAGTGTTCTAGCTAGATTGAACAATCGTTAAAATTATGGTAGTCATTAAAGATTTAAATCTTACACTACATGCATGTCCAATCCTCTCAATTATGTAGGATATCATAGTCATCGAATTACCTCCCTACTTATCCATCCGGCTCTATGAACACTTCATATCAAATATGGGTGGATATTTATCTTCATAATGGTCGCATATGTGGGATATAATTTAAGGTCTTAATACAATGATTACTAGTTCCATACAAAGATCATAGAATATTGATGTAGATAGATGCGTAGTTGTAGGTGCATAATATGACATTTTGTGTGACATGATGAAGGATTTCAAGCATCTTTTCAAGATCATTATCTAACATTTAGTCTCTATAAACACAAATAATTGATATTTATTTGAAATTAATGAGCAGATTATAAAATTCTTATAAAATGAGATAGAGTTCTATGCCAATAACCAAGCATATATGCAAGCCCAATATGAGGATCAAGTCATCTAATTAAAGGGAAAAAAGTTTCTAAAATTTTTACTTACCATACAAATCATATTTAATTCTAATTTCTAGCTCGAAGGAGAAAAGTGAAGCATGACAACAAAAGAGGAGGTCTTTATACAAGTAACCATTTCCAAAGTGAAGTTCTTAAAAGATAAAAAGGTATGATCCCTACTAGAAATTAAGAGCTTTATTGAACTTAGTAGGAGATACGATGATATATTTGAATGGGTCTATAAGAACCTGAGATTCTTTAATCTAGGCTTAGTGCAACATAAAATTAGGCTTCCCTTAGTGCATAGATATTCTACCAAAAGTAGAGGCCTATCAATACAAAGCTTGAGCCCTTGATGAGAAAGGAGACCTCTAAGCTCATTGAACCTAGTATAATACTTCAAAATTAATACTCTTAATTGGTGGCCAACTTATTCCGAGTGTATAAGAATAATAGGGAAATTCATCTATGTGTAAAATTCATAGACCTAAAAAAAAGAATCCATTAAAGACCACTATCCCTACTCACCAATGGAGAAGATCCTAAAAATAGTTGCATGTACAAATGGATTCTCATTGATAGATGGCTACTTGGGCTTCAACTAGATTCTTGTGAAAGAATGTGATCATTATAAAACAACATTCATCACTAAGTGGGGAACCTTCGCATACTAATAGATGTTATTTGGGTTGATAAATGCAAGATTGACCTTCCAAATAGCCATAGATATGGTTTTTAAGGAGCTCATAAACAAAATCATGTTAGTTTAACTCGATGAGATAACTATTTTTCCTGTGCATGCATAGGATCACTTAAGCCATATAGAACAAGTCTTTGATAGGATCCAAAAGTGTAAAATATCTCTAAACCCTAACAAGTGTATATCTATAGTTCATCATGACACTCTACTAGGGCACATTATATATTAAGAGTGACTCATGATCAATCCAGATTGAGTCACAGATATTTCATCTCTCCCTATTCTAAGTCATAAGAAGAGTCTTTAGAGATTCTTATTAAGAATCAATTTTTTTATGATATTCATGCCTAATTCTACTACCCTATTCAAACCCCTCACTATGATGCTCAATAAAAATGATGCATGAAACTAGAATCATGAAGGCAAGGATAGTTTTGAATCCATTAAGAGTGCCATCATGCAAGATCCCACCTTGATTATCTAATACAATAATAAAGATTTTATCCTTTATGCATTTAATGGAGTGGAAAGCATCTCAACTATTCTTTTGTAGTAAAACAATGATCATTTGGAGTAGCCAATTACCTTCTTTATCAAGAAACTAAAATACTATGGGCTATACTATAGATTCATGAAGAAAAACATCCTTTAACTTGTGAGAGTGCTCAAGAATTTTAGGCATATGCTCTCCATTGAAAATTTTTACTCATGGTTGAACACTCAAGCTTCAAAAAGTTTCTTCTCAGCAAGGACATTAGGGAAAATAGAGTCGATTGGGTCACAAAGGTGATGGAGTATGACATGTACATATAGATCACCAAGTTAGTAGGAGGAAAAGCAATCTACAAATAATTGGCTAAGTTAATTTTTTTTAATATAGAATAGTCCTAATGCCACACTAGAAGTAATCAATAGGACAAGAAGCTACACTAGTTTGGACACAAAATATGACGATATTAATTAAAACTAGTTTATTTCTTCTTAACCTATGTAAGGATCAATAAAATAATTTTAGGTTGTAGGTCATTCACTATGTGCTCATCAGTAGTGTTTTATTTAGGAGAGATATCAATGGAGTCCTCTTGAGGTGCATATAATTATGCTAGGTGAATAAAATTATTCAATAATTCCACAACCTTATAGGAGGCCATTATTCACCCAAGACCACTGCTACAAAAAATAATGTGATCTAGCTATTATTGGCCATCTCTATTCAAATATGTGCATGCATATGTGAAAATTTGAAACAAATATGTGTTATTCACACATAAATAAAGAATATCATCCTTATCATTTTTTCTAGTACAAGTTAATCATCCCTTTACATAATGGGATATAAATTTCATAGGCATGATTAACCCACCATCAAGTGATGAACATAAATGAATCCTCATGGACAAAAACTATTTCACAAGATGGACAAAAGTTGTATTACTCAAAGAAGATAATGAGATTTCCATCTTGAGATTCTATGAATGCATTATAATAATATTTGGTATTCCAGCCACCATTATCTCTGATAATATGTTGGATTTTATTAGAATTAGGATCAATGAATGAGCCATTTAACATAGTGTCCATTTGAGTGCCTCATTAGATTATTACACATAAGGTAATGGTCTCACTAAGTTCATGAACAAGTTTTTGATTCATATTATAAAGAATAAAATGGAAGATAGTCAATAAGATTGGCATACTAAGCTCAGGACTACCCTTTCATCTAATTACGTCACACCCAAAAGAGTGTTGGGAAATTCACCCTTCATGTTAGTTTATGGAAGGGAGGCCAAATTGTCTGAATCTATTGAGTTACCTTCATTGGAACTTGCCCATCAGTTGGAGTTACTTTAAAACAATCCCCTCATGGTAAGATTAGTAGAGATAATGTAGCTAAAAGAGACTAGAGCATAGGCTCTGCACACTATTGAACTCCAAGAGACCTAGACTAAGAGGATATTTGATAAGAGGACCACTAATAGATGTTTAAAATAAGGAGATTTAGTGATAAAATGGGATGTAGATAGAGTAAAATATGGAATACATAGTAAATTTTATGTAACATGGAGTAGTTTGTATACCATAACCAGCTACAAGTAAGCTAACAATTTCCAACTTGTTAGACTAAATGGAGAAAAACTACCTATCCTAGTTAATAAGATCTATCTCAAGGACTATCTCCATTGATTCTTGTATAGTTTATAAATAATTAGATTATATATTTTTCATTTCCCTAAGTACCTTGTGCACATAATTTTATGATAGTTTTATTTCCTCCAATTACTTCTATATAGTGTTTATCTTAACATAGATGTCTTTCATCTGAGTGCATTTAGAATAGTTATTTTCTCTGGCTAGGAGGATCTCAATTAATTCAAAATCAATTAATACACAATTACTAGATTCATAAATGATAAGACCAAAAGTTTTAACAATTCCATACCCAATGGATTACTTCAAAGGCCACTAAATTCCTATTTAGCAGTCAAGTGACCCGCAAAGGTCTACAGAAGTGTTATATTAATAATTCACCAATGTCTTGTATAGAACTCAAAAAAATATTAAATAAGGTATGGCTGCCTACAAGTATTGAGTTATTTAAAATTAATCTATGTGAAAATGTCCCCCATCTGCATCCATGCCCATAACAGATAACACAGATCCTTGAATTGGCATATTGGTGACTTGTATTCATTAAATAGTTTCTAATGCATGCCCCATGTAGGAACTCTCCATCACACAAGCATAAATGGAATGCAAGTTCAATGATGCAGAGCCCCTAGGTTTTAGATAACATAGGGAGAGGTGCATATGAATTAGTTATGAATCATGAGAAATTCACGCAATATCTTCAATCTTCATGTGCATTCTAATTCAAAAGGTTATCTACATCTCATGATGAAGTCCCATACCAAATCATAGAATTCATTTTTTCACTCTCATAAATCACAATCTATGATCTATGTTGTGCACATGCTACTTCATAGGCTAATGTGGACTTTGATATAAATCAAATACTTGAGAAGTTAATTTGAATACGACTTGGTATGAAATGGGTTAAAATTAATGCACCCCCAATGAAGGCTTCTACATTTGTGCCTTTAACCTACTCATGGATCACTACATTTTCTAACTATGCAACCGTCAGTGAATAGATGTTCTAAAAAGGCATAAGTTAATATTTTCCAAATAAATGTGTATAAATGATGTGGCAGTTCAAGGGAGACCCATACAATGATTGAAAAGTGGTAGAAAAGTATAAAGAGGTAGTTGGAAAAGTGTTAATTATAATTTGAGGCCTTGTTAGGATGAGTAAATACAAAAGTGGATTTCAAACATCAAAACATGATCAAACACTACCCCTCTAACTATTCCAAAGATCTTTCATTCTTAGAAATGCATGTATGCCCAGAAGAATCCTGCCACTAACTCATAGATCCAGATCACTAAGCATAATTTAATAAATATGGACAAAATATCATAATAAAATTAAAATATTATATCTACCACCCCAAGGGGTGTACTAATTGTAAAGGTATTGATCTATTATAAATGCCTTGTCTTCATTATAAAAGCATCAACAATTTTTTTGGCAAACTCGCGCTGGCAAATCTCCCTTCAAGAACACTGCTATTGTTTGAACCTTGCATTTTAATGAGCATTAATTTCACCTCCCTTCACTTTTCAAACACTATGAAATTATTTCTATTTATCTTTTTTTTGGTTAGTATTCACCCCTCTCATCATTTTCCATCCCCAACACCTTTGTATCAAACTTAGAACTCACTTTTAGGTCATATATTGTGTACATTTAGGTCTATGTAGACATTATTTGTGGATAATTTTCCATCCCTCTTAGTGTTTTTATTCATTTTCATGCCTCTATGTGAAACGTTTATGAATTTGGATCATCCTTGACAGAGTCTATGTGATAACATATTTTTCTCAAATATTTTAGTTCATCCATGATAGTAGGGGTAATCACTCTATTCTTGGTGTATTTCAATTTTATTTTTCATCAAATTATTACCTTATCCCTCCCTTTTCCCTCAAAAAATCCTAGGTTTATATTAGTGGTACATTTACCTTTTTGTTATTTAGGTTTGCATGTTAGTCCTAAACTAGGTGCATTTAGAATAGAAGGAATTTCGCCTACTCTAGAGGCCCATCCTAAGGATCACAAAGGTTAAAAAAATTTGGTATGTTTGTTGAGACAACCAATTCTATGCATGAACAGGTGAGAAATAACACTTCCATGATTAATACTAAACACTTTTTCACCTTGCACAAAGCATTCATGCTCTATACCCCACTGCAAAAAACTCCTATGACATATATCGTCAATAGGTGCACATTTCAAATGAGAATAGTATAAAAACATCATATCAAAAATTATTTTATTGATGTCAATTATGATGAAGAAACTACAATGAATATAGAACTAGGCCATGCGATGAAATTTATCAAAAGTACTATCAAGTTTGTTGGTGAAAATGAAAGTGGCATGAAATGAGTACCAAAAACTGAGAGGATAGATTGATAGATACATTGGATCTTAGTTTTTATAACATCAATGAGGAATTTCAATAACATATACATAATTTAATAGTAATAACCACTATTGTAAAAAATAAGAATAAAAATAACTTGAAAAGTAGTGAAGTGACACAAAACAAACAACCAAGTGAAATACAAAGGTTGTACATTAGTCAACAAAATAAATATGAATCCCAAAGGAAATATATAGCATAACAAACCTAATCCAAATGGAAATGTTGAGATAGATTTCAATAATATACAATTTTTATTTCTACCCAAGTTATACAAACTTGATTTTGTACCTGTGTTATATTTTTTTAGAGTGTTATCATGTAAAGAATATTTTTTGATCTCCTAAAAGGCCTATTTGTAGTATGTGATGAAAATTGAAATGTGTCCTTAAATTTTATAAATATAATAAAATAGATCTTCAGCCCTAGCCATATAAATTGAAAAACTTGCCCTAAGTAGAAGAGATGTTGATCTCCTATATGAATCCATCACTTTAGATAAACCATGAAAAAAGATGGTAATACTGATAAAAAGGGCATATCATTTGTGATACAGGTTTATCATTGTATGTTTATTAAATAATATCCTATTGTTTAAGAAATTAAATGTATAATAAACAACCTATAAAATAAATTAAAAAAAAAAGATAACATTACACAAGTAGATAACATGGATATCTTGTTAAGTACAAGGAAAAACCACATGCAAATAGAAGTTGTAGTTTTTTATTCACCTCTAAATAACAATATTTCCACAAATCTTCCTCTTCAACACACTATCATCTTACAATGCTTTCACACAAGAATCATACAATGATATACAAAGTCATCCAACCAATAAGCTAGTTACAATACTAAACATACAATATTTCTCACAATCCTCATAAGGATTACACACGTGCACTCTAGCTTTCAAATCTTACACACCTTAAACTTTGTTTCAATATTACACTTGTTCTCAATCTTACATACATAAAGAGAGAGTTATAACATTTATAGAATATAAATGAGATAAAGTAATTAAGGATGAAAAATATGAGAGAGAGAGATAAAATGTGCCACCCTCCATATGGCATCACTATTCATGAATATGAACCTTTATCTCCTTCATGTGTGCTTGTCAAAAGATTCTCCCACTTTTGACTTGAGGATCCCACCTCCATGTGAAATAAATAATGTTGTCCCTACTTCACATATAACTTCCAATCCATCATAGTGATCAATGTCCCCACAATCCATGTGCACTCACATGAGTCCAAATATGCCTCAATTATATTTTTGACTCCAACCAAAAGGGCCCATAGACAAATGCACCCCACAAGCACATGATGAAGATCTTTGTTCCTATATGACTCTAAAATTGAACCGTCATAGACATTCATCCTATTTATCTCTCTTAATCTTTTATTCAATAAAATATTTCATGTGGACCATGCCGCATCAAAAAGGTTCGACCTCATACACCCAGTCACCACTAAGTCACACTATGACCTCATCACATTAATAGTAATATGAATAGTGACTTCAAATCCTAACATTATCCCAATTAAAGATAATATACATAGGCCTTACCACACTTACGTATTCTTCCATCTAGCTGCTAACCATGCCCTCTACTACTCTAACATAAAATAAGTAGAAGTTTTGTTACACTACTACACTCCTCTATCCCCACTATATTTTTCAACGTCTACTCTTATAAAGTAGATTACAACACCTAAAGTCATTCGACACTTATCCACAACATATATCAATCTTCCTATTAGGATTTTACCATGAATTACTCATAACTCCCACTGCTTGGAAGTATTTGGTCTAGTGTTGACTATGGAATTACAAGGCTTCCTACTCCTGATAAATCTAATACATAGTACAATAAACATGTCTTCTCTTCCATTATAGGATGTCCATAGGAAGATAGCTCACACTAAAATAAGTTTTGTATTTCCTTTCTATCCTATCCTTATGCATCTCCATCCTTGGTTTGCTTCTAATACCACCTTCATTGCATCCTTGTCACTGAGCCATCACACTAGTGATCATGTTGGGTCCTGCATCCAACATATCATAAAAACATATAGAAGAAAACTATATTAGACACTTTGGATCTCAGTTAAGGTACTAATTAATTAAAATCCACACATCTAATTCAGCTCGTATAGCCTTCAAAATTTATACCATCAACTCTTTATCTCATCCTTATAGCTTCCAATATACTCCATCTCTTTTGGAGAGATCACCATATAATAATTAAGGTCCTCCTAATCTAAACATCAAATAGTGCACATAGAAATATTGATAGTAGTCATGAAAGAAAATGACATAAAAGTCAATACTATACTTCTCATGGCATCTAACTATAAATTGTACATAAATATGGTACAAATGGACCAATCATAACTTTAGGGAAGTCATTGCACTACTTGATGCATTAATGCACTTATTGAGTTTTTGAGCCTAAATATTGCATCATACTATATAATATTTCCAAAAACATAACCTTCTCC
The DNA here is from genome assembly GCA_037957365.1 of Torreya grandis. Lineage (NCBI taxonomy): Eukaryota > Viridiplantae > Streptophyta > Pinopsida > Cupressales > Taxaceae > Torreya > Torreya grandis. Next base: position 30,603 of record JARHVA010008231.1, on the reverse strand, counting down.
TTCTAATAACACTAAGTTTCACTGTGTATTCTTTATATTCTTTTTCCACTACTTCAAATAGGTACAATGTCAAATGTTTATTATACCTCACCTTTTGCATGTATGTTTCATCATCTACAACATGTGGTCAGTAGGATACCACATCATAAACCAATTCTTCATTGTCTCCAATAACTATACTTTACTTATTTCAAATCAAGCCTATACATCAATTTGTGCTTTAAACTTCACCCTCTTACAGGGCTTTTTTCCATCTAGTATCACATCACCTTGATAAATATATGATGTTGTTGAATATTCACACAATTAATACAAGGATACATCAGATTATCCTTTTGATGCCATGAGGGATCCTTTGAAAATTATGTATTTACCATTACCAAAGGTACAAAAATACCCTATCTTATCCATCCTCTTGATGGGCATCATATTATTCTTCAACATAGGAACATGACACACACCCTTCAATACTTTAATTCTTCTATCATGCAGCCTAATCCTTATATCCCCTCTTCCCATAATTTTTAATGGATGATCATCACCTATATAAAAAACTCTCTAATACATGGTTGGTAACCCAAAAATTAATCTATATGTGGATACATGTGAAAATATGCTCCTGAGTCTAACACCCAGGCATTATCTTTTGATCTATTAGTATCGAGGAAAAAAGACTCATGTGATGTCACTTCCTTTGAATCTATTATTCTAGCCTTGATTAAAGGTGGGTTCTAATTTTCATCCTTCTCATTATTCAAATTCCAATTTTTTTTATGCAAATGTCCTATCTTTACATTGTTTTAGTACCAATTCCTCTGCTTTAGTCCTTTAGACTATGATCTAGATGGTGATCTCCATTGTGTTCTCTTCACAATGGATCTTCCTCTCATAGATAAAGATTCATTACTTAAGGATACACAAAAGTACATTCTTCTCATATAATCTATAATAAATGTTTCAACCACATCATCAAACTTAAGAGTTTCATATGATGAGTTATTGATGGTGTTTACCACATGATCCCAACTATTTGATATTGATCATAACAAGCTGATAGCCTTTTCTTCATTCCCCATATTCACATTGATGGAGAATATATTTCTAAAAATAGTTTTGAACTAATTTAAGCGAGAAGAAATGGGTGAATTCTCCGTCATCCTCAAATTATATAGTTATTTCTTTGGGAATACTTTGTTTGTAGTTGACTTCATTTGGTACAAGTTGTTCAACAACTCCCATAACTCTTTTGTGGTTTCCTCCTCAACAACATTAAATAACACATAATATCAAATACATATATAGAGGGTATAAATTTCCTTTCTATCCATCTTTCTCCAATATTCATCTATCATGATTTTGGATTTTCTTTCAAGACCTATCAATGCTAGAGATTTATCATTCTACACCAAGAGATCCTCTACCTTCAACTTCCATAGAGAGAAATTTCTACCATCAAACTTCACTACTAAAAATATAGTTAATCCTCTTGTCATTGGAGTATTTATTAATTACATAAAGTTCCTTATCTTAACATAAAACACTCACACAAATTTTTTTCAACGAGCTTAGCTCTGATACTAGATGTTATGAAATAATATCCTACTGTGCATGAAACTAAATACAAAATAAATAATCTATAAAATAAATGATAAATAAGTTAACATTACACAAGCAGATAATGTATAAAACTTCCTAAGTGCAAGTAAAACCCATGGAAAATGGTATATATAGTTTTTATTGACTTCTAAATAACAATCTCTGCACAAATATTCCCAATCAACACACTCTCCTCTTACAATGCTTTCACAAAAGAAGCATAAAAGGATACGCAAAGGCTTCAAATTAAAAATATATTTACAACACTAAACATACTATATTTTTCACAATCCTCACAAGGATTACACACTTGCACTCTAGCTTTCAAAGCTCTAACACTTTACGCTTTATTCCAAGCTTACACATTCTCTCAAGCTTACATACATAAAGAGGGATTTATACAATTTATATAATATAAAGGAGAGAAAATAATTAAGGATGAAAATTAGGAGAGAGATAAAAATGTAACAACCTCTTTGTGGAATCACTATTCATGAATAGAAACCCTTGTCTCCCTCATATGTGATAGTCAAAATATGCTCCCACTTTTGACTTAAGGATCCCACCTCCATGTTACCCAAAACATGTTGTCCCTAATTCACATGTCAATTCTAATAAATAATAGTGTTCAACGTACCTACAGACCATATTCATTCATATTATTTACAATATTCCTCAATCATCTTTTTGACTCCAACCAAAAGGGCCCATAATAGACAAATGCACCCCACAAGCACATGATGAAGATGCTTGTTCCCACATGCCCCCAAAAGTCACCCATCATAGAAATTCACCTGATTTATCTCTCTTAATGTTTTATTTAATAAAATATTTCATTTTTACCATGCCACATATACAAATTACCACCTCATATAGCCAGATACCTCCATGTCACACTGCCACATGATCACATGAATAGTGATGGTGAATAGTAACTATGGATAGTGACTTCACATCCTAACATTTTATATAGTTAATTTATATATTTTTTTGTTCTTATGAAGTGTTTATATATGTTTAATATCTATAAAAATCCTTATAAATCCTTCTTGTAACATTTATAGGCTTATTAGAGGTGATTGGCACTTTCCCATCAAAATAAGGAAATTAAAAATTTCAAATTCTTGGCAAGGTTTGGAATGGTTTAGGCCTCTTTAAGAATTAAAAATCAATTATAATTGGTATATAAGTGGTAATTAGTGTGTATTTTATTTAATAAGGGTCATTCACCTATTTATTCTTTGTAAATATGCTTTTATCTCAATAAATAAGCCTCCAACATAGGCAAAAGGTTAATTATGGCATGCGTGAATAGTCTTTAGGTCTGTTAGGAAGATAAATAATGTTGAACCAAACCTAAGAAAAGTTTAGTTAATTATTACCTGATAATCAATGAATTATCTATTCAAGGGTTAAATAATGTAAGGAATAATGTATAAAATATGAAGTTTTTAGGTTTGTAAGGTTTGTTGAACAATTCTAGGTTTGTATTCATGTAATTTGGAGAAGATTTGAATAAATAATAGTGTTGTTTTTAAATTTTAGAGTATGTTGTTATGTTTTTTTAAGAATACACAAAAGTTTTTTATATTTTATGAATGATTTATTATGTAAAAACTCTGATTATGTATGACTATTTTCAATAAACATAGAGTTTTATGTAATAGCAGGTTGAAACAAAGTGAAATGAGCATATTTTTGGATGTATGGTATAAAAATAATCCTTTTATAGGTAAATTATAATATAATAGGGTCAATTTTATCCATTTATAGTATTTTATCAAGTTTCCTTTGTTCATTTTAATCATTTTCTTCCTCTTGGACCTACATTTTTAGCCTTAAACCCTAAAAGAGGGTTTTAGACACAAAAAGTGATGTCACTTTGTAACGATCCACTAAAATGAGTTTAAACTTGTTTTTTATATAATATAATATCCCATATGTGAAATATAATTATTTTAATTCATTTAAATATCTTAAAACATCCCTTATTATTGGTTGTGTTTATCAGAACTATAGAATACAAGAAGTTTAGAATTTCAGAAATTATAAATTTGAATATCTCTTAGAGGATTGATTTAAATTTTTTTATTATTTGTATACATGTGATATATAACTGTAAAAATATGTTGAATTTTTTTTGAGTTTAAATACTCTAAATAATAATATATTAGTGACTGAGAGATCATAGATCCTAAATTAGGCCTAGAATGGGGCTAGTTAGACAAGCCCATTATCTTTTCATAAAATCCTAAGCCTTAAAAGGGTATAAAGTTTTTAATTTAATCTATAAAATAGAATTTTTAATTATCCTATGGATAATCTAAATAAAATACCTATCTTTTTGTTTAAAATAGTATCAAAACATGCCTTTTACTAGGATTTTGATCTTATATTATTGTTAGTCTAGACCCTAGTGATATTCCCTTACATCAATTCTGGGTTTAGAGATCAATGTGGGTTTTAAAATATATTATTTATTGGTTGGTAAGAGTTTATTTAAGGTTTATATGATGTAAATTATATGAATGGGTCAAAGGAGACAACCTATTAAAGCAATGTTGCTTCAAGAAATGAGAAACATGCAAACAAAGATGTAAGCCATAGAGAATACACAAAGAAGAGGGATATATATGATAGATCTTAATGAAAGATAAGAGTAATAAATTATTCAATAATAAGGGGTAGAAATTGAATAATAATAGCATAAATTAAAAGAGATATCGATCAGATTAATTATGGGGGTGAGCTCGAAGCCCAATTCGGGGGTACTTATGCATGAAGGCAGCTTGAATGTACAAGATTATATTGACTAGATTAACACCATGCATAATTATTTTGACTATAAGGGTATAGATGATGAAACTAAAGTGAATTTTGATATGACAATATTGAGATGCCATGCATCATATGGTGGGATGGAGTAAAAGATGATAGAAGAATGAAAGGCAAGCTTAAGATAAATAATTGGGATAGAATGGTGGAAAATTTTAAAATAAAGTTCATGCCAAAAGACTATCATAAAAATATCTTTAAAAAACTAAAAAGTGAGGTAATAGGAGATTACAGTCAAAGGTTACATAGAAAACTTCTACAAATTAACCATTAGAGCTAATCTTATATAAGATGATGTAGATAAACTTGTTAGATACATCAATGGAATAAGGTATAATGTTCAAGATCAAATTAGTCTTCTCTCACAAATATCAGTTTAATAAGCATACCAATATGCACTCAAATTAGAGGATAAATTTTCAAGGAATCAAACTTGGTACTCAAGGGATGGAACTAGAAATTTTGAGAGAGGAGAACATGTAGGCATAGGTCAAGTATAAGTAAATGATGAATGATAAATCAACTCACAAAGGCCAAATTAGTTTACAAGAAAAGTATAATAATTTAGATGTAGATATTTATGGGGATTTTTGGGTAGGTGTTTTGATTGAAATAAGTATGGGAATAGATCATATGAGTACCCAAAGAATACTCAAATGAACTATGCAAGGATTCAAGGTAGTAATCAGATTGTATAAGATGATGAAGATGAGAGTTTTAGATCAAGATATTATTGTGATGCACCTAAGGTAGTAGAGTCTTTCCTTATGAAGAGTGTGTTTCTTAAGCCTAACAAGGAGATCAAGGACCCTCCTCAAAGGAATACATTGTTTAAAACTACTGGGAAGTCCAAAATTAAGTGTTTCAAAGTTATTATAGATAGTGAAAGTAATGATAATCTTATGTTATCATAAATGGTTAACAATTTAGGATTGGAAAAGTGAAAACATCCCACTACTTATTAGGTGTCATGGCTACTAAAAGGAAATTAAATATTAGAAAATGAACAATGTAAAGTGAGTTTCAGGTAGGAATCTACAAGGACATGGTGTTATGTCATGCAATTCCAATAGATGTCTACCATGTCCTATTTTATAGATCTTATAAATATGACAAAAGATCAATTAATGATGTGAGAAATAATACATATTCTTTTGAGAAAGATGGAAATAAGCAAACACTTATACCTTTACAAGATGAAAGTAAAACAATAGAAGCAAATATTAAAGTGTTGATAATAGGTGAGAAAGAGTTATTGCATTTACATAAAGTAAATGAAGCTGAAGAATTTTAATGTCCATTACTTGTCAATTCAAAGACAATTGTTTCAATTGCTAAGGTAACCAATCTACCTTTATAAAGTCAAAGTTTAGTAAATGAGAATGTGAATATCATAGTTCATGAATTATCAAGTGAATTGTTATCAATAAGTAGCATAAGTCATTCAAAAGAGTCCATTACAAAAAGTTGATATACCAAACAAAATTTCCTTGAAAGGAAATAGAAAATAATATTTGTCAAGTGAACAATGTGAGAGTAAAAATAAAGAAGTTTCCTTGAGAGACAACAAGAGGTTTTTAAATGAATAACCTCAAACTAATATTGAAAATAGTAAGAGTGAAGACTATTTTAAGCAATATATACAGGAAAGACTACTTATGGAGGAATACGTAGAATTTTCCAAGTAGAATTTAAAAAAAAGTGATTCAAATACAAACTTATGTATATGAGGAGAAGAACATAGTAGTATAATTATCACATGTGGTAGAAAAGAAGGGAAGACACAAGATTAAGGAGAAATCTTTCCTTCAAATTGTATTGGTTTCTATATACATTGAAGTCATCTTAATAGTTGAGAATATGACTCAAAGGATTAATGAACAATTTCTTTTCTTTAATATGTTTGCTTCATGTGTAGGTGTAATAATGTAAATAAGGAGAGATTGAATATGAAGAGTATACATAAAAATAAAGATAGTACGTCATTTTATAGGATATCCAAACTAATAGAAGATACAATCAAATAAAGATAGAATTTTTATGTTTTTATGAAAATGAATTTGTGACCTATACATCTCATCCTTTTGGTTAAACTTCATAGACAATTATCATTAAAGAAGAATTCAAGCATAATAAACTATAGGTATGTGTAAAAGCAAAACCAGTTTACATAAAGTAGATACACATTGGGATCTAGGAGGGTATGAGTGAGCCAAAATTATGAATGAATAAATAAAATAATAGTATCCATTAGAACATTTTTTAGATTCATAATGACAAGTCTGTGATCAATAATGAAGACTCATGATCTAAAGCTCATGAAATTTATTAAGTTTTAGAGTCTAATGCAGGTGCATAATTACATATATTTGATTTATACTTGTTTGTGTTCATAGGAGGTGTGTATAGATTTTTAATATCAATATCAATAATTATTCAAGATTTTGTAACATTTATAGACTTATTAGAGGTATTTGGCACTTTCCAACCAAAACTAAGAAATTTAAAAAATGAATTTATTGGAAAGAATTGGAAAGGTTTAGGAATATTTGAGAATTATAAAGGAATTATAATTATTATATAATGGGTAATTAGGGTTTATGTTAATGTAATAAGCTCCATTCATTTATTTATTCCTTGTAAATATGTTTATATCTAAGTAAATAAGCCTCTAACACAAACAAAAGGTTAATTTTGGAATGTTTGAATAGTCTTTAGGTCATTTAGGAGGGTAAAGGCTATTGAATAAATCCTAATACAAATTTATATATTAATTTAGGACCTGAAAATAATTTAATCATCTCTTGAGGTGCTAATTAAGGCAAGAAAAATGCATAGAAGATGAATTTCATAGGTTTGCAAGGTTCATTGAAGAATTGCATGTATGTATTCATGCATTTTACAGAATGTTTAAATAAATAAGAGTGTTTGTTGATATTTTAGCATGTTAATGTTTTAAATAAATAATATACACATTTTATTATCTTCTATGAATTATTTTTTACGTAAAAAATCTAATTTTGTAAGATTATTTTCAAGAAACACAAAATTATCTGTAATAGCAAACTGAAATAGAGTGAAAGGGGAATATTTTTTGATGTATGGGATAAAATTAAGATTTTGAAAGGTAATATAGAATATTATAAGTTGATTTCATCTTTTTATAGTATCTTGTCAAATGTATTTTGTTAATTTTAGTCATTTTATTCCTCTTGGGGTTTAGCTTTTAATCTTAAACCCTAAAATAGGATTTTAGACACAAAAAGTGTTGTGAATTTGTAAAACTCCACTTAAATGAGATAAAACATGGATTTTATCTTATATATGATCCCATATATGCAAAAATAATAATTTAATTCCTTGTGTCTTAAAACATCTAATATATATGACAGTGTTAATCATACTTGTAGAATACAATAAACACAAGATTTTAGAGATTATAAATTTGAATATCTCTTTAAGGATTTATTAAAATATTTCAAAACTATGTATAAACATTATATAGAGTCATATTAGTATGATATAAGTGTTCTCATGAGTTGAAATACTCCAAATAGTATGATATAAATGACTAGGTGCTCATAGACCTCAAAATATGCCTAAAATAGTGCTAGATAGACAAGTCCTTTGTATTTCGATGAAAAATTTAGCCTTGAAAGGGTATAAATTTTGTAACTTTATCTAACAAGAGCATTTTTAATGATACTATGGATCATATAATTCAAATATTTATTTCATAGCCTTTCATAGTATTGAATCAAGCTTATTACTAGTATTTTGAGCCTATCTTGTTGTTAGTCTAGACCCCAATGATATCCCCTTACATCAATTTGTTTTCCATGAAAATTCAAGTAAATGGAAAACAAATACCACATCATATGTTTCATCTTACTATTATCATAATAGGAATAAAATAATAATGTATAACTACTTACAACTTTACTATTAATAAAGAGCAAATATATAATGCACTTAAATATAAAATTGAACATGATAAGTTATATAGAGACATGAATATTGATGAAGAAACACTAAAATAATCTGAAACGAATAAATATAAAAATTTATTTAAAATTTTTAACTCTATCCACATGGATTTTCATACATATTTGAATATGTTTTTCTATGTCAAGTACTTGAGATAGATGAAAAAAATATTATATATCACACATAATTGCTGGCCATAAACACACCCAATTCTTGAGATATATGTAAGTGATTAAAGCTTAGGTAAAAATATTGAGCACAAATCCAAGTGAACTAATAGCTTGGCCAAAAATTAGTACATCCCCATTAAATGAATATGTGACATAGAGTTTATTAGACATGGTTTTCCCAAATCTACTCTTTAATGGAAGGTGTGATTGGTTTAAACAATTAATAAAACATATACATGTGCATTCAAATATGTGAAACATATGATTTGATATTAATACAACCATTTTGGGATGCACCCCTAATTTTAGTATATTTCAATGAATACAATAATGCAAAATTGAGCATAATGTTCATAAGTAGTATTTTAAAATAAAATTCTTCAAGAATTACACATTATAATTGATTAATTACATGAACACATTTATAATATGTGGTAATATAATCATACTAATTGATTTATGTGATATAAAATTATGTTATGAGGTAAATGTTCTTATTGGACAAAGTGTCATGAAACATTAATCAACTTATTACATCAAATTGGAACACCAACCATATTCTTTACTTTAAGTGTAGCACCCATGTATTGGCCAGAACTCTATTCACTGATGCCATTAAATCCAAAAACTTATCCATGTGAATCACAAATATGGAGATGAAAAAACATAATTGATCACCCATATAGAGTTTCTTATTATATGCACATTCAAAATACAATGTTCCAAAAACCGATGCTACAAATGTTGATGAAGGTAAAATATTTTATGTGTAGATATTCATGGAAACATATAGGTTATTTACATGTACATAGTTTATTATGGTTGTATGGATCACCAAATATGTACGCTATAGATTTTAAAAATAAAGATCAAGTTAAATTTCCAAAAAAAAATTTAATGGAATTATACATATATGGAATCCTTGGGGTGATGCACATCAACGAAACATAGATGTAATAAATGAATAAAAATTTACTTGTATTGTATAAAAAGTAAATGAATATAATTTCATATGTGATACTTAGCATACATAATTTGATCTCACATCTATGTTTTATGAATGCATTCAATATTAATATAGAAGATCGTAAATAAGGCTATGAATAATTTGTCAATTGTGTATAACATCATATCATGTGTAATTATTGAGCTTGTATACGTAAAAATATATGAAGAAAGATTTGGTGTAAAGTTATTTTAAAAATATGTATTATGTGATTTTTGGTACTTGAATAATAACATTAAATTATATTTGATATGGGAACAATTCCCCCAGGTTTTTGAATATTGATGGAACAAAACTATATGTAGATGTAGAGAAATGAGATAGATAATATGAGTTCAAAATGAATGATCACCATGTGAAAAATCATAATCTTTATGTGATTTGATTGTGGAGTACAGATGTAGATTGGCAATTGGTACTTGAAAAATGTGTTGTTGTAAACTACATTGTGAAGTATGCTATAAAATAAGATAAAAGTTAGGAAACCTATCAACAAATGTTGATACAACTTTTAAATGTTAAAAACATATAATAACCCATTGCATGAGGGTATAGATGATTTTAAACTAAAATAATTGTTGAAATTAGTATAGGGTAAATTGAGACATGCCACATATTTATATAAATTCCTATAATAGAGTGTAGTAGAGTTATTTTATTATTGAATGTTGGGCATAAAGTTTTTTAATCAGGTATTAAAAGAGGAAGATGAAAATGAAATACTTGGAAAATAAATAATGTATGGGTACATTGATACACCTTTCTTAATGGAACATGTATCGCTCATTAAGGCCATAAGATTTTAGATCTATAATCATAAAACTAGTAGATGATAAAAGTGGAAACCAAAAAAATTGTGTTATTGTGTGTGGATTATTGGTGTAGGATATTTATTATTTCATTTACTTATTGAATGGATAATTCCTATACTTGTAGCTTTATCTTACATAGGTGGGATAAGAGGTTAAGTGGTGAGAGGGTGAGTTCCACCTAGAGTTCCATCTGGAGTTCTATTGAGTACCACTATGAGTTCTATAATGAGTTACACTCAATTCCACCATGATTTATCCACTATGTTAACTCCCTCTACTCATTTATATTCCTCTTCACCATGTTATTTTAATTAAATAGAGGAAAGTAGTGCATAGAAGATATTTGTAAAGCAAGGCAGTTTAATACAAAGGAAATTATTGCACATCTTTATTGTAAACTTACTTATGTGATCACTCTACCAAAAGCTCACCTACTAGTCTATTTTAACATGGTATCAGAGCTCTAGGATGTGGTATTAAACATGAATTTATCTATTTGAATTCTATTCTATATTCTTTAAATTTTTTAAAGAAGAATTTGAATATTGCTAGTATAAAAAAACTTCTTTTGGTGAAGATGAGAAACATCATGTAGTAATATGTGATCCATGTGATGATTTTAAGGATGATAATTATGGTAATCCATATATTTTTCATTATATTATATGGAAATCCAAGCATGTTTACACCTATAATGGTGATCAATAAAAGGCTGATAGATCAACAAAGAGGTGGGTGATTTTTGGTGTTTTACCAGTGAATGGAGCTTGGTTTCATATTCCACTTCTAGTGTTGCCTGAGAATCCAAGCACTATTTCCTTGGTAAATTCTTCTCAAGGGTTTATATGGCCTAGTTTTAAAGCTTCATGGCTACATCTATTATTCTTGATCTTTCATTTGGCCCTTTAGCCTCTCCATATCTTGGTGTTTTTTGGTTCATGCTTTTTCAGCTCATACAACCTATATCTAGACCTATGTGGAGTCTCATGGCCTAAAATTATACCTTATACAACCAACAAAAGGCATTGTTTTATATGGTTGTAGTCCACATTTCTTCTTATTGCAAACTTGATGCTTTATAATGGAAGTGCCATAAATATTGGTCATCTTCTTGATTTTTTTCTTTCTCATGACAATACCCAAAGCTATGAATTTTTAAACCCCTATATAAATTTGGCATGTGTCTAGGGTAACATTGGGCTACTCTTTGTTGTACATGCAGATTGATTTTACATGTAAACAATGTTATATAACTTGTAATTATCTTCTTGCATAAATAATGGGGGTGCGAACTCATTTATAAAAGTCAAAACACTAAAACCATGCCATAATTTCTTTTAAAAATTTAGTTTTTTTGTAATTGTTAATTTAAAAATAGCTTTAATTTTTCTAATTAAAAACCACTTGTAAGAGGTGTTTTTAGAAAAAATCTAGGTAAAGGTGATTAGGTAGGTATTTTTTGACATATTTTTATGTGAAGAGCTTTAAAATTTTGTACCAATTCTAATGGTTGGTTTCACATCGTACTTGGTGTTTAAACCAATCTGCATTTTAACCTTTAAGTGTAATTTAATTAAATAGGCCATTAATGATGAAAAATGTGTTTTTATATAACTTTTGACTAGTAACATAGAATTAAGTGTCACTTTTTTCAAGAGTGAATGTTTCTTCATCTTCTTTCCATTGATCTACTTAGTTCTGTAAGTCACATTCAAGTTATAAATTACCATATTCGAGGGGTTGTGGGACCTACTACTTTCTACAATATACATCATGCACTGATTGATTTCATCTATATGGACTCATTTTTAGCTGAGTCTAAAGTCATTCTCTAGGTGTGTACCATTTTTTACTTACTTCGAGACTGATTGCTCATTTAGATGCACTCTTAGTTGTGCCTAACGTTCCTTTCATGAACATACTTCAAGAGTTCATTACAAAGTATTTTGTGCAGTTGTGCACTTTCCTTGTGTCTTCTCTTGGTCATGTTGACCTCATTTAAGGGATTTCAAATGAAGATATTTGTTTCATCCCCAGTGATCCTTCTTAAGAAGGATAATTATGCTTCTTGGCATGCTTATATGGAACACTTGATCCCATGCAATAATTATATTCCATTTCCATATGGATAGATTCTTATGCCCACTAATACTATTCATTTTGTTATGGTGTGGAGCTAAAAGCTTCAACTGTTTGCAGACACAAGAGGAAGGATGCTGAAGAACCAGAGCCACCGGCGTCGACAGTATGACCGACGTCGGTCAGATGCAGTGGAGAAGGAGACCGGTGATGGCAGGGAGTCGGCCGACATCGGCAGCACCAGACAAGTAGGGACCGACGTCGGTCGCCTCTGTATTTTTGGAACTGCTGTTGACGAACAGTCAGTTAAGTGAAGCGAGTGTTTGAATGACAAGCGACTAATTATAGTCACGAGCTGCGTGTCTAATTATTGTAACTAGAGTTCTATTTTTGTAAGCATGGGATCTTATTTATAGACCCATAAGGCATGTATTGTAATTATTCCAAGGCAAGTAAAAGCATTGAAGCTAGCGAGGTCAAGGAGATCTACAGGCTTAAGCTCAAGGAGATCGGTTGAAGCATTCAAGGAGGGATAGCAACTCAGGTTTTAGAGTTGTTGTGTTGAGCAAGAGAGAGAGGGAAGAAGGTCTTGAGGTGTGGCAAGCCTTTGAGGTGGAGGAAGAAGTGGCATCTTCCTTATTGTATTTTCTTCTAGTAGTATTTAATACAAGAGTGTGTATTGTCTCTCAAATTCTTTGTTGTCTCAAGTTTCTAGCTACTTTATCATTTTGGTATAATTCTGTGTTTAATTGCATATAAGAAAGTAATCAATTATGCTCTAATTGGTAGAGCTACAGATCCCCTGACAAGTGGTATCAGAGCTACGGTTTGTAGGAAGCAGGGTATTGTTTTTTTATCATAGGTCATTCACAGGGTTTTCTGATTGAGTGGGAGTTCAGCGATGGCAGAAGAAAGTAGGCTACGAATGGAGAAGTTTAATGGCAAGAATTATCAACATTGGAGGATGTAGATTGAGGACTATCTGTATCAGAAGGATTTATACTTACCATTGGGTGGGGTTGCATGCAAGCCCACAGATATGAAGGATGAAGAATGGAACGTTCTTGCTCGGAAGGCTCTAGGTTCCATAAGGTTGAGCCTTGCATCATCTGTGATTTCCAGCTTATCACAGTGCAAGACAATGGAAGAGTTGATAAAGTCCTTGGCAAATTTATCTGAAAAGCCCTCGGCTTCTAATAAGGTATATCTTATGAAGTAGCTATTTACTTTGCAAATGCAGGAAAGTGGATCGGTACATACTCATCTCAGTGATTTCCATGGTTTGGTAAACCAACTAGCTTCAGCTCTCTTGATTTTATGTTCTTTGCCTGAAAGTTGGGACGGTATGGTTATGGCAGTAAGTAATTCTACATCTGCTTCTAAAATCTTAAAAGTTGATGATGTTGTGAGTGTGATCTTGAATGAGGAAATACGTAGGAGAAGCACAGGTGAATCATCAGGGAATGCTCTAAGTGCAGAAAGCAGGGGATGGCAAAGGGAGAAGGTTGAGCAAGGGAAATCAAGGTCAGGAAGGAGATCCGAGTCCAAAGGTATTACCTGATAGTTTTGTGGAAAGAAAGGACATACAAAGAAGGAGTGTTGGTTGAGAGATAAAGAGAATCAACATGAAGGTATGGAAGAAGCAAAGGATGCAAATATTGTGATGCAGGATGCTCTCATACTTTCTTCAGATAGTCAGGTAAGATCATGGATTTTAGATTTTGGTTCATCTTTTCATGCATCCCCAAACAGAGATTTGTTCTATGAGTATGAACAGGGAGACTTTGGAGTTCTTTATTTATGGGATGGTATGCCTTGTCAGATAGTTGGCAAAGGGAAAGTGCAGCTGAGATTGTAGATTGACAACACGTGGATGTTGAAAGAGGTCATGCATGTTCCAATTCTGAAGCAAAGTCTGATTTTTGTAGGAAGGTTGGGAGATGAGGGATGCACAATAACCCTCGTAGCAGATTCTTGGAAGGTTACCAAGGGAGCACTTGTTATAGCAAGAGGTAAGAAAGTAGATTCTCTTTATCTGTCTACTTGTATTACTGATTCCACTTCTGGTGTCGATTCAAAGATGTGGCCTAATAGGCTTGGTCACAAGAACAGGAAGGGAATGAAAGTTCTTGATTCAAAAGGTATGTGTTCAAATTTGGAAAGCATAAATACAGTTCATTGCAGAAAGAGGAAATTTGATGCTTTTGACAGGAACAAAGAAGCCTTGGTGTTTATGGAAGAGATGAAGGACAAAGATCAGTCACAGGGGTTGAATAAGTCTGAGCAGGGCAGCATGGACAGAGGTATGATCCAAGAAGAGCTTGTGGATGAAAATTTCATCACTTACAGGAACACACAGACACCGATGTCGGTAGCTTGGCACCGACGTCAGTCATCTAGATACCGACATCGGTCATGTGCAGACCAGCAGGGTCGGTAGGTCAGACAGGAGAAGTCTGACGTCGGTCATAAGGACCGATGTCGGCAGGAGGGACACCTGCGTCAGCTAGGGAAACGACATCGGTAGTCAGGATTAGTGCAGGGAATTGACATCAGTTGGGAGTAGACTGGGAGATGGCCTAGATCGATCATTGGAACGGATGTTGGGTGAATTAATAGGTCTCAAACACCCATGTGGAGGTCAGGAAAGGTATGTGAACCTCATATTCATTTTTCACCCTCTTTATATTGCTTACTGATAGTCATGAACTAGGAAGATGGAAGAAGCAATGTAGGTAGAATCCAGAAATAGTGGGAGTTTGGCATGGATGAGGAGTGTGAGTCCTTGGAGAAACAAACAGGTATTTGTTGGTAGTGTTGTCAGCTGGAAGTAAGCGCTGAATAGAGGGATCGATTCCCATTTTAGAGAAGAGAGTGGATGGACACATGAGACAGAAGGCTATGGTATATGGTCTTGATTATGCTGCAGAACAATGGAGGTTTGACCATCGTATTTTATCTTTACCAGGTTGGATAATATTAGCTACATTATCCTGTTACTGTATTGTGTTACTTGTTGCAGGGTTTCATATACAGGGAGTTTTTTGAGCTAAGGGTAGAGTTGGTTCAGAAGTATGTCATGGAGAATTTGGGAGCAGCAAAATTCTTGTGGCATAAGAGACAGGTATTACATCACAGGTTTGCATGGTGGTTGGTCTTCAAGAGCGACGTTGAAGAGGGATACAGAGCCTAAGGAACAAAATAGATGGTGTACAGGTATAGGTACAAGTTGCAACTATTTATCTCCAAGTGGGAGATTGTTATGGTGTGGAGATAAAAGCTTCAACTGTTTGCAGACACAAGAGGAAGGATGCTAAAGAACCAGAGCCACTGGCGTCGGCAGTATGACCGACGTCAGTTAGATGCAGTGGAGAAGGAGACCGGTGACGATAGGGAGTCAGCCGACGTCAGCAGCACCAGACAAGAAGGGACCGGCATCGGTCACCTGTGTATTTTTGAAATTGCTGTTGACGAACAGTCAGTTAAGTGAAGCGAGTGTTTGCATGACAAGAGACTAATTATAGTCACGAGCTGCGTGTCTAATTATTGTAACTAGAGTTCTATTTTTGTAAGCATGGGATCTTATTTATAGACCCATAAGGCATGTATTGTAATTATTCCAAGGCAAGTAAAAGCATTGAAGCTAGCAAGGTCAAGGAGATCTACAAGTGTAAGGTCAAGGAGATCAGCTGAAGCATTCAAGGAGGGATAGCAACTCAGGTTTTAGAGTTGTGTTGAGAAAGAGAGAGAGGGAAGAAGGTCTTGAGGTGTGGCAAGCCTTTGAGGTGGAGGAAGAAGTGGCATCTTCCTTATTGTATTTTATTTTAGTAGTATTTAATACAAGAGTGTGTATTGTCTCTCAAATTCTTTGTTGTCTCAAGTTTCTAGCTACTTTATCATTCTGGTATAATTCTGTGTTTAATTGCATATAAGAAAGTAATCAATTGTGCTCTAATTGGTAGAGCTACAGATCCCCTGACACATTTTGATAAGTGGGTTAATACTTGTGACAAAGTATTTTCCACTCTATTACTACATGTTTATATGGATCTTCATTACTATGTGGAACATATAGAGTGGCCATGCACTATTTGGAGTATACTACAGAATATCTTTGGTGATCTAGCAGATATTTATGTCACACATCCTCTTTTACTTTCTATCATCTCTTTAGAGAATATTGTACTTTCTTCTCAAGATTTTATTTTTGGTGATGATACAACCATGGTGGATAGTTCTCTTCCTTATGTTGAGTCTCCACTACAAGATGATATTCTAATAAACTTTAGTTATCCTATTACAGATTCTTCTTCCATTCTTGTGCATATTGTTTCTCATTAAGAGCCTTCACAGACTTGTGTTTCCAAGGACTTTACTAATTTTAGTACTTGTACACCTATTGTGAGAATAGATGACTCCTCTCTCCTTGTGAACATTATTTCCTCAATTGGTGAGTCATGCTCCACTCTTCATATGGACATTCCTTTAGTGAATGTTCCATGTCTATCTTCTTCTTTGGATGTTCTCTCTCCTTCACTATATGCTTCTACATTACCATCTTCTATAACTAGTCATGTGATACCTAATAAAACATTGGAACATTAAAGCATTAACAAAAAGACATTTTAGTGTTTTTAAGAGATCTACATTATGATTCCTACACACATTCCACTTGAGTGGGAATTCAGTAGTTTGACAGCTTATGGTTTCTTTCTTCCAAAAGGACGAGATTACATTTATTGTAGAGGGACCCAATATAACATTCACCATGTGACATTATATGTGTAAATTATCTCTCTTCTTTGTGGAGACACACATCCTTCATATTTTATAGGATATTGGGATCGTCCCTATGTATTTGGGTACCTCATCAGTCCTTGTTGTTGAGACCCAATTTTACAACCCACCTAAGCTATGCTTAAGGGTGGTGTTGGAGTGGGATTTCTATTCCTTACTTTTCTTTTTTTGTCTCTCTTTTTGGGGGATTTTTTTCCCCACTAAATTTCTCCTTTTACTCTACTTATTGAGAGTTACATTGTACATGGGTACCTCATCAGGCCTTGTTGCTGGAACCAATCTTTTTTTTCTACCCACCTAATCTATGCTTAAAGGGGAGGTGTTGGTGTAGGATATTAATTATTTTATTTACTTATTAAATATATTTTTCCTACACTTTTAGCTTTATCTTACTTAGGTCTGGTAAGAGGTTAAGTGGGTGAGAGGGTGAGTTATACCTAGAGTTCTATTTAGAGTTCTACTGAGTACCATTGTGAGTTCTCCTATGAGTTCAACAGTGAGTTACACTTAGTTCCACCATGAGTTATATAGTGAGTTAACTCACTATAATCCTTTATATTCCTCTTCACCATGCTATTGTAATTAACTAGAGCAAAGTAGTACATAACAGATATTTGTAAAATGAGACAGTTTAATACAATGGCAATTGTTACACATCTTCTTATAGGCTATTTCTAAATACAAGGTCATCATTATTTCAAACTTACTTATGTTCTCATTATACTAAAATATCACCTATTCACCTATTCTATCATTTATGTTCATGGTTTGGCAACATATTAGAAGAAGATGGTCATAAATTTATGGCAGAGTTACTATTATAAAAGTCATTTCATGATAATAACCATTTTAATACATGATGGATTATTGAAAGAAATAATGACATTCAACTATAAATAGAGGATTAAAATGATGATATTATATGAGTGAGAGATCATATAATGCCTATCAGGCCTACACCATAAATATTTTTTATATGTTTATGAGATTGGTATGGTAGGTTGAAAAGATATTATCAGATAAAAAATTGGAATATAAATAACCTGGGTGAATAAAAAATGAAAATAACTCTTAAAATTAATAATTGTGGAAAAATAAAATTGCTTACATGCTTTGGAAGAAATGAAATCTAATTTTTGTTATCAAAGCATAAATGAGAAGCAAAAATAACATTTGATATAGTTATTAGACATTATAATCAAGAATAAACTATATCTCCATTACATATGATAATCTAAGGAGTGATAAGAAAAAGGAAATGCTATCTTATTGGAGGAATTAAACTAGAATGTATAGAGTTATCACAACCATAATGTTTTCCCTTTTTACAACTTGTTCCAACTAAAGCTGTAACATTAAACATTATCGCATTAAAAATGCATGCAACCTTGTGAATGCCTAATTTGAATTTTTGAAAAATTAAGAGGAATAAGATTAACAAGTTTTAAAGAATAAATTAGACATGGTATGTATATTTTTATTGATGATACGATATTTATAGGTTAAAATCTGATTGAAAATATATATATTATTAATTATTCCAAGCATTTCAAGAAAACTTTGATATGTGATTTCATGGAAATTATTTATTCTTTTTTGTGGTATTTGAGACAAATACTTCTAGTAATGGATAAAACTCCATATATAAGTACCAAAAAAATAAACATATTATGGAAAAACATTAGAACTATTGTTACACTTTATAATATTTTTAGACTAGAAGGTCAAACCAAAGAACAACAATAGTTTAATAACCTTCTAAAAAATATAAGAGATGTCGATCCAAGCACTAAATATTAATGGTAATTACTGACTAGAATAAATGATTCAATTGAAATAGTTGAAAAGGAGGGTCTTAGTGAGCATATGCATTTATTTTGATCAAATGAGAATGTTTGTCAAAGTGATATGATAAAATATATTCAATAAATCAACACGTTGCTTGAATCACCATATCTAGAGGACAAAGCAATAATGTTTTGATATTGGATGATGAATAATTGAGATTTGAATTAATAATTTATATTTTTTCAAGGGTGACATTCACTAAAAAATTATGTAATGAAGTAGGGTTTGTTAATGGCACACTTGGATATGTTCAAAACATTTTATGTAAACCGGGAATAGCACCCCTTAAACCACCTACATATTTAATGGTTCAAATCGATAAATACATATTGATTCATTATATTCAAGGAAATCTAACTATAATTCCAAGCACCAATATACAAAGAGGTTGAATTTGTCAGTTACCTTTCAAATTTGAATGGGGATTGTCAATGCAAAAATCACAGGGCTTAACACTTGACAAATCCATCATTGATATAAGACATGCATAAATATAAGGTTTGGCTAAAAGTTCAATGAAATTGAAATCAATACCCTTTGTAGATGATATCATTTCTCTTGGAATGTAAATAGGGGACTAATCTTTATGATCTCTAGAAATTAAGAATCGCCAAGTTCTCTTGATGAGTATTCGAAACAATTTTTAGCTGAGGGTAACACTAATTCCTTAGCTCTTTCTTTAAACTAGTCCTATCTATCATGTATGAAAGTATTTCCATTCAAAATGTGAACCAATGGATGATCTGTGGTGTAGGATGTTTCACAGTGGAGCACAAGGCATGGATGTTTTGTGTAACATATAGAAGTGTTCAAAGATAAGCGTGGAAGTGTTATCGCTCACCTAGTCATGTAGAGCATCAGTTGTTTGATCATAACTATGGGAACATCCCAAATATATGGGACCCTTTCACTGCTTGGGATGAGCCTGTAGAGTAGGCTAGATTATTTCTATTCTAGGTACACCTAGCCTAGGACCAACATGTAGACCAAAGGAGAAGAAATCTAAATATACCTCTTTAAACCTAAGATTTTTTTAGGGGAAAGAGAAGGAAAAGTTAGTAATTTGTTTAATAATAAAATGGTGATACACTAAGAATATATCAAGTACCCCTATTAGCATAGACAGACTACAAATATTTGGGAAAAATATGTTATTACATAGATTCCATAAAAGATTCTCCAAATGCATAAGTGTTTCACATAAAGGCATAGGAACGTAATGTAACACTAAGAGGGAAAAAAAATGATCCATATATAATTTCTACTCATACTCAATTGTACATAGGATATGACCTACATGTGAGTTCTATGTTCCACATAGTGGTCTTGGGGATGTATAGTGATGAGAGTGACAAATACTATCCACAGACAAAGATCAACAAACATAAATAGCACATAGAGTGTAATAAAATAAGATGGAGGTGAAATTAATCCTCATTAAAATTCAAAGTCTAGCCAACAAAAGTGCTCTTG
>JARHVA010008231.1:0-5000 GCA_037957365.1 Torreya grandis | reverse complement strand
ATGCATAAAGATAATATATAACCTTAAATTAAGCCAGACCATAAATGTGAGACATAAGTTATTAAGTGGGGAAACTAAATCAACATTAGAGAACCCTATGTACATTAAGAAGGATTTAAAAATAACATTTCTAATTAAAATATTATTATAATAAAATATAATATAGAATAAGAATGAGCCTAAAGTCTGAGGAAATAAGTGCATCAAAATTTTGTAGTGAATAATGACATAAGAGTGAGAAACAGAAAAAGTGTTATGATAAATCTCCATCATAAACTTACAAAACATTTTTAGTGTGTGTCTAGTGTCACTAATCACCATGATGTGAGTTATAAGTGTGTGAAAAATGTGGATAGAGTCACATGCAACATGCAACATGCAACAACAATATTGCATTCAAAAGGGCCAAATAATGTGTGACCCCTAATAAAATATTGAATATGTGAATTAAAAATTACATAATAATAAAACATACACTCCTAAATTGACATATGATACAAAGTGAACCTAAATAAATATTAATATCTAGCAATCCTATGTAAGCTTAATTTAATGTTACAAAATTATGCTTAGGTCCTAGGTTTAGGCTCATTGGGTAGTCATGGCATTAAGCTTGAGAGCATCTAAAATATAACCAAGGGTTTTTTCTTTTCTATTTTGCTTTGCTAACCTTTACCAAACAAGAGTTATCCTCCATAGATCAGCCAAATGGTATGTTAGGAACTTTCTCATGGTTCTCTCCCCCTGCACATGAGAGTTTGTTTTCTTAGAGCTCACTACTCTTAAGGTCTTAGTCTTGGTTGAATTTCTAGGTCTTCCACTCCCCTATTGGCATTTTATTCACTAGATAATGTCCTCAATAGGTCAAATTACCTGCCATGCAAGGTTATACTCTACTAGACTGTAGAAGTGGGTTTATGTAGAAGTAGACATTTCTTAGGAACTCAAGGAGTTTGTGTAAATTTAAGTGGGAGATGTGAGACCCTCCTAGTGACTCTTGTATATCAACCTGCCCAACACTTATTCCACTCCTAAGCCATCAATCATAATATCTATGACTACCCCCTTTAGTTATCCCATAATAATGCACCCAACCATTCATCCTCTCCTTATAAGCCTTCCCTAGAAGCTAGCAAAAATCTATTTAAGGATGGTTGGACTATAATAGGAAAGAAGAGTAGTAGCACAAAATCCACAAGCTTAAGCATATGAAATACCAAAGGATGAAAGTTATCAACAATTAATGACCTACAGGACTAGCCTCCTTCTTAGAAAGAGCCTTCCCAAGTTGAATCACTAAAAACTATAAAATAACTAAGGTCTTCAAAATCCCTCTTACTACCAATCTTTTATCTTAGGGTCTTGAAACTTCTTTGCCCAATTTTGTTAGCTCTTCAAACTCACAACCAGCTACTCTTCCACTTCCTACTCAACATTATGCACTCAAACACTCTCACATCCCTCCTAAGAAGCATGAAGAGTTAAAGGAAGGAGATTATCATGTTTACCCTTTGATGAGGAAGTAATTTGATAATTTTTAAAATGTGAATAGTTGGAATTTTTTTGCAAAATTGGTATGATGCCTTAAAAGGCCTAGACTTTGAGGATATGTCCCTTGACACCCATCATCTATGAATAGATTTTAATTGAATGTTTAGATTCTTACACACTCAAAATATAAGTTTATTATGCATGAATTTAGAAAAAAGTTTCCAAAGATGGACATTCTCTATCTACAAGAAGTAAAGGTGGTAATTTTTTTATTAACAATGCTCAATAACTCTATCTCGCATGAGAGTATTATCTTACATAGTAATAATGAATTAGGATGTAGAGGGGTGATCACGTTTATCTCTGCATGGTGGTGGCCACACTTAGTGCAATCTAGCATGGACCCAACCAAGTAGCTAGTTTAGATGCTTTTTAGTATTGAAATCCATTCCTTTGGATTTATTAATGTTTATGCCTCAAATGATGCCACTGAGCATACCCATTTATGGAAATAGATTATGGATGATATTTGAATGCTCACTAGGTCATATATGATGACTTTAATATGACTTTAAAAAGGTGGCATCTCCTGAAGACAAAGTGGGCCATATATCAATGCATTGGGTAGTTGTTGAAAGGGACACATGGTATTATATGTGTACTAAATGGGGTTTTTATGACCCCAATTTAAATTGTCATCCTAAAGATAGAGTATTGTACACCTAGAGAAATCTTAGGGAGGGACCTGCTTAGATTCTAAAGTGCCTAGATAAGGTAATGATTTCTACTCAACCATACTTCTCCTTTGATAATGATTTTTTCCTCAAGTCTAAGTGTTACTAGATTTTGGGCTTTCTAATCACTCCCTCATTCAATTTAGAGTGATGTGGAAATTAATGAAAATAAAGGTACACAAAACACAATTCTTCCTAAACACTTCTTTGCTCAGACATGGGCCCACTATGGTACACATTCATAGAGCTTAAAATTTGGATCGCCATCTATACCAAGAATTTAGTTGGATTTTATGTTAGGATGATGCCATAAAAAAGACCTCTCACTTTCTAAAAATTTATGGCTACCAACTTGCTACACTTAAAAGACACTCTGTTACTTCTTTAGAGATTAATCATACACTTTTAGCCCTAGAAAAAGATTCGTTCAATGAGATATTGTAGGTCAAAGTTTCCTCTTTGCACCATCATATCTAGTTAGCAGATAATTATAATGCCCAAGGAGATCAAATAAGAGCTTGGCTCTACTGGCTCAAGATAGAGGACAAAGCTTCAAATGAATTCTTTCAAATGTTTTGAGCCAAAAAATTAAAAGATCAAATCTAGGATATCTCTGATACCGGCAAGAGATTATTAGAGACACTCTAAATTATTCAATATTTTGTCCTTCACTATCAATCAATGTTCAAAGCTCAATATTTCTATATAGAGAGTGATATTGCCCTTCAACAGTCTCTCATAGTGGTGCCTTACAAAGTCACTCCCTCCTAGTGGGTGGTTTGTAATAGGATCCTCACTATGGATGATCTGCATGAGCCAATGTCTTATATGGAAAATGGCAAAGCTCTAGACATTGATGGTTTCCCCTATGAATTCTATAAAACTCTCTGGGATATTCTTGGTGTTGATTTACATCATCTTTATTAGGATTCCTTTCGCACTCATTCTCTAAGGAAAAATATAAACAAAAGAAACATAAAATTCATACCTAAGGGGATTTTGAACTAATATATAATTGATGACTGATCATCCTCCTGAATGTTTCTTATAAGATCATTACCAAATCATTGGCATTCTCATTTCATAATCTACTGTTACACATCATTCACCTTAAGCAAATAAGATTCATCAAAATTAAATATATATTATACATCATTGTAGTTTGGGAAGGAATGGATTGGGCTAGAAGGTCTAAGCAACAATCTATGTTTGTTAAAATTGACTTTAAAAAAAATTATGACCATATTGAGTGGCCATTCATCCTGGCCATGATTAAAGCCTTGGGCTTTGGGACCAACTTCATTCAAACTATCTAGATGCTTTTTACAAATGCCTCATCCATTTTACGCATTAATGGAGTCACTTCTGAGAAATTTGGTTTATTTTGATATATTCACCAAGGATGCCTATTGGCCCTTACACTGTATGTGATTTTAGCTAAGGCTTTTGTAAATCTCTTTACCAATGTCCAAGTTAGGGGCCTTGTTAATGGAATCTATCTCCCTCTAGATTAAAAAATTCTCATAAAGATATGCAATT
The DNA here is from genome assembly GCA_037957365.1 of Torreya grandis. Lineage (NCBI taxonomy): Eukaryota > Viridiplantae > Streptophyta > Pinopsida > Cupressales > Taxaceae > Torreya > Torreya grandis. The sequence goes on along the minus strand of JARHVA010008231.1, from coordinate 1,236 downwards.
GATGAAAGGCCACTTTACTTATGACTCCTTCCTTACTCTTATTGAAGATAAGGATAATGTGAAAAATGCCCTACAATGTCTCAACACCTTTTTCTTTACCTCTAGCTCAAACATCCAATGTAAAAAACTCATTATTATAAGAAATCTTATCTTCCTCCACTAGTGTGGGCTGCCAAATATGGATGGGCTTGGATCCAGCATGATAAAATTTTCATGTTCATTGGCATCCCTTTTGCTTTTGATGCCTCTCTACCCCTGCTATGGCAATATGTTTTTGATAGAGTATATTAAAAGTTGTAATATTGGGTGACTAAGATTTTATCATTAGTAGGTAAGTTCTAAATATGCTCAAAAGTGCTTGTGACCACCCATGTTTACTGCTCATGTTGGGTTCCTTCAAAGAATTTGTATAAGAAACATGAAAAACTTCTCAAGGATTTTCATTGGGCCAACTCTTCCCATGGATATGGATTCCATATGGTGGCATGGGATTATTACAACCTCACATGGGATGTTGAAGGTATGGGGTTCATTGACATGGCTCATCGAGGAACTACCTTATGTGCCAAATGGATTATGTGAGCCATTGATGGTAAGGAAGTTTGGAAGGTTTTTTTGGCACTGTATCATTTTAGGGTTGCCTAAAGGTAAGAAATCTTAGACAAGGATCAACTTCTCTAAAATATTTATTATCAAATATCCCATCAAAATTTTAGGGACATTTTTGGCAAAAATCATATGAAAAACATTGGAAAATATGAACCCTTGGCTTCTTTGGAATGGGTAAGGGTTTGGAGATGGGTTTTTTGTTAACTCCCACTCTCTATGGTGGTCACCTATTATCAATTTTAATGAATTCCTTATAGCTGAGGTTTCTTAGATCAATGTTCTCAAGTTATTTTTTAGAGGCATTCATATTATCCAAGATATTTTTTACAAGCAATATCACTCCTAGCTATCTTTGAAGAGGTGAAAACAAAATTCTAGTTCTCCAATACTAATCAAGAATCCTTCCAAGATATCATTAATGTTATTCTACCTTCAATGCTACACATAATTTCTATTCACTCCACTCATCTTTGGTGGAAGGACTAGAAGTGGTATGTTGAAACCCCATTCTACAATTACACCCCCAACTTGGCTATGGATGGCTTATTCCCCACATGACTATGGTGGATAAGCTTAAATCCCACTAGGGTCTACTTTCTTTTGTTCACACCTAGTGCCTTAATTTTC